>PUFA01000046.1:4602500-4810000 GCA_003508835.1 Eonycteris spelaea | reverse complement strand
AGATTATCAGAGACATCTTTTTAGAGTGCAAATATGCTTATGTCCCTCCCTTCTTAATTTTTTCCAATTATTCTGCATGGTTTTGAGTTAAAATCCAAACTTCAAAAACAGGCCTTTGATGGTCTTGCTTCTGATTTCCTCTCCATTCATCCATAACTGCTTTGTTTTGACACAGATTCCATGCCTGACCCTGCCGCATGAACAACTAATTTTGCTTCTCTGAAACTTCAACTTAAGGCTATTGCTCATGGCTCTCTGCCTGGAATACCAACACACCTCTGCCTTGTCCAAGCCTCAACTTCGGACTCATTCTCTTTGCTCTTTCTGTGGTTCCTCCTTTCTGCTCCCCCCTCTACTCTGGAATAAAACTCCTTTCCTAAATGTTTTCATGGCACCTTATTCTCTCCCTTTTTTTTTACCTTTCCTAACACTGGTCACATCTGATTTAATTTTTTATTACAGTCACTCCTCCTTGTCCCTATTAAAAGGTAAGTTCCTTGATGGCAAAACCTGAACTCATTTATGTATTTTTTTCATGTTTAGTATAGTGCTTCAATAAATATACATGGAGCAAATTAATCCCATCTCTTTCAGCTTTGTTCTCTACATGGTCTGATTCCCTAGATGAAACATCCAATGTTTTGGATTAGTTTCTTACACTTCACTGTCACTTTCCAAATAAGCCTGGGTCATGGAAGATTTACTTAATGCAGGAAATGAATAGAATAAATGTGTATGTAGATTGAATGCCATGGTAATTATATCATTAGTGCTAAACACTAGTATCAAGATTAGAGCATGTTCACATATGTTTTTATTTGTCAGAAGCAATAAGTTAAGATGAGACCTAGTAATTATAGACTGTGAACAAAAAAGAGTTTTCTGGGTGGTCTTTTATAAATCTTGAAGAAAGGAAAGCAAAAAGCCAATGTTTGTATTTCTCCTGACTTCTTTATTAAATATAATACTGACCTTCTGATACTTGGGTTGCTTGTCAGAATCAAACTGGAAGTATTCTTGCATGTATAATACTATTGCTTCAGACATTCATAAGCAGTTTTATTTGCCTTTTTTTTTTTTTTTGACTCTCTCTTCTATGTTTTTATCCTTCTTCTCCTCAGTTCTCCGATCACTCCGACACAACTCTGATAGCCTCAGCGGACCTCTTCTAGCCTCTCTTTGTCATTCATCTCTCACCAGCTATTGATCTCCTGCCATCTCCTTTTACCCCTCTACCACCAATAATTCCAGATTAATGTGGTGAAATTGTTGTGTGAACTTGTAATGCATATTTATTTTCAGGTTTTTTTTTTTTTTTTTTTTAGTTTTAAAAATCAGAACGTTTGTTACAAAATACCTATATTGTTACCGATGTTTTTGTATGGCATAAAAAAACCTAAATATTTAGTATTGTCATATTTCTCTGGTATTGAAATCAATAACCTTACCCAAAGGACGGCACTGTTATATCTATAGAGAGGTAGTCTCTTGTGAGACTGAGTAGCTGCTCATTCTTTCCTACAGCCAGAGAGAGGCAGCCCATCATGTCCACATTTACCAAACATATATATGGCTACTAATGCAGCATATTGGATAGTTGATTTGAGATATATGATTTTATAATTATGAACATGGTCTTGCCTCCACTCAGGACACATCTAATAATTAACAAATTAATATTATTATTTTTAAAATAAAGGGAATTCGTTTTATATGTCAATTCCTTGTGAGTAAAAGGAAAACTTGTTATCACATGAGCTATGTAAATAGGCAGTAAAGGAGTTTCTTCATATGGAGCACTGAAAAACATTAGTAAAATACTCTAAGATAATGTATATATAAGAATAGCTGTTTCAGCAGACATGAATGGGTGAATTTAGGGTACAATAAGCTAAACCTAACCCAATGTTAATCACCCTAAATAAATTTCCACTGAGGAGATAAAAGAATGTTCTCCTTTAAAATTTCTAAAATATAATTTTCTCTTTATAGCTGGAAAGGCTGTAATTCTGACCACAAATCATCATTTGGCTTAGAGGATCACCCAGGGTGTCGAGAATAGAGGGTAAGCTTCATTCATTCATCGCATAAGCAAAGTTTGCTCTTGGCCTACTCAGTGATTTAATAATTTCTGGCTCAATACAATATAAATCACATATGACATCTCTTCTAAGACTGCAACATCAGGGTGTGAGTGTGGGCCCCAAAGGGGAGTTGTGAGGGGAGCAGAAAGTTCTGAGCTGCGGACTTGAACAGCTGCTTGGTGGTGGCAACAGCAGCTGTTGTAAGGAAATGTCTTTCCCCACAATGTGCTTCTTTTGCTCTCCTCTCCCCTTTCTTGTCAATAGCCAGTCAACATTTATTGATTGTGCAGAGGCTAAGGGCTAATTCTTCTGCATAAGCTTATCCATCTGCCCCTTTTCTTTTGGCTTACATTGTCTCTCCAGGGTTTTATTTTGTTTTTATAAACATCTTTCTATCTGCCTGCTTCTTCTCACCATATGGCAATTCTGATATATATCTTTTTTGTTGGAGGGGAAATGTGAGACAACAGGAGAAATGAGAGTCTCTAATGGAAAAAAAAAGATTTAGAACACTTATCGTAGGAGTGTATAGTTTGATAAATGTTTTCTTCAGCATGATTCTAATACATTACTATTAAACTTTTTTTTCAGAAATAAGGAAGACTGATTTCCAAAAATACAAATGTTGTCTGCAACCAATATCACCAATTCTCTCTTACCATCAACATTGAACAATTAAACTTGACTTCTTCCCTTAGTACTCCAAGAAAACTGTTTTTGCCGAATCACAAATGACTTACATATAAGAAATTAAAGAATATTTTTCAATTATCATCTTCCTAGAATTTTTGGCAGCATTCAAGTTATTCAGGAGCATCCACTTCTTTTTTCATGAAATATCACGTGGCTCCCATAACTTCACACTCTCCTGTATTTCCGCCTCTCTCTCTGTGACCACACCTTCTTCTTCTCTTTCCACAGTGTCCTTGCCTCCACCTGACCTGCAAGTGTATATTTCACAGAGATTTTTCCTCACTCATCTTCACATCTCTTCTCTAGTTACTTCTAGCACTAATGATCTCATTCAGCTTCATGGCTTTACATGCCATCTATTTGTTTACAATTTCCAAAGTTTTAGCTCTAGCTAAGATTCCTTTTTAAATACCAGACTTTAAATCTGACTGAGATGTTTGACAGCTCTGCTTGGATTTAATTGGGATAAAACCAGACTCAAACAACCCAACCACCTTTGTCTTACTCAGTTTTCTATTGAGGGCGTCATTGCCCCAAAGTTGAGCACATCAGAAGCATAGGAGTCCTTCTTGTTTATTTTTCTTCAGTGCCTGTATAAAATGCTTCAGTGCTGAGTCACTTTAACCTTCTTAGTATGTTAGTAATTCATTTTTTTTTTTTTTATTTTTCACGGTTACCACTCTAATCTATGTACTGTCTTCTCTGGCCTGGAATGCAGCAATAGTTTTTTAAGTTGCCGCTTCCATTCTTCCCCACTCCATTTCATTATATAAAAAGAATCCATAATGAGTTTTAAATTTTAAACCCTGAAAATGTCACTATCTGGCTTATAATCTGTCAGAGGCTTCCTATTGCACTTGTAATAAAATTCATTCTCTTAACTCGTCTCCAAACTCCTGAGTGATCTGGTCCTATGGACCTCTTCATTCTTATCTTGTGGTCTACACTCACTCAGTCCCAGCAGACTCTATTGCTGGTCTTCACACTTCCTATTACCTCCACCTGAAAGGTCTTTCCTCAACTCTTCACATCCAGGCTTCTTCTCATCCTTCAGGTATCATCTTAAATGTCCATTTCCTAGAGGGGCCTTTTCTAAGAATCTAATCCGAATTAGATTTTAACCCACCATCTTTCAGTTCTCATTGTATTGCCCTATTCTTTTTCTATATAGAACTTATCCCAATGTGTGTCGGGGAGGGGACTTCCTTGTTTAAGTCCTGACTAGCTGTTAAAATGAGAGCTCTATGAGGCTTGGGGTCCGTATCTGGTTTTGTTTATTTGCTTGTTTATGTCTTTCTAGTATTCATGTGTTAACAATCACACAAGTTTAGTTAATAATTATATAACTACTGCCTAACAATTTACCTGGCAACAAAAAATTTTGCAGTCCCTACCTCCAAAATCATTAAAGTAAGATAGGCCAAGTGTCGTACAAACCATGATAATCTATACGCAGAATGGATGACAAACCAGTGTAAATTAGGCCATCTGGCAAAAACTACAGAGTAGTTTGAGACTAACTGGAAGTCAAAGCAGAGAGAGAAAATAGAAAAGAAAGGAAATATTGTTAGATGGGCAACATTGGGACTAAAGTAAAAATAAAGAAGACAGTCATCCACAGAAAATCAAAACCTAAGAAATCAGAAAAATTAGTTGGGGAATGATTTAATTATTTGGAACATCTAAAGTGTTTCAGGATGGATAAAAAACAAACTTTTGAAACAATGAAACCAAATCCTGTTCAAAAATCAGTTTAATCAGGTTGTTAATCCAAATGTACACAGTTTAGATCATGGTAGATAGGAATTAGGGAGAATTCCTAAGAATGTTTTGGAGGAAATACCATGTCTGGAAATGTAACCCCTTCTCCAGATGGGAATCTGTTTTAAGTTCCCAAAAGTGTCAGGACAATGGAAGAATTCAAGGTATTTATAGTAGATGTTGTGGTTGACTCCCTAAAATCCTCACAGTCCAGCTGTTGGGAGTTGAGTCCAGCTTCAGATGGTAGACATTCATTAGTCTAAACCAGTAATGATCACCCTCAAGATCTCATATATAAACCATAGGGATTGGCTAAAAGAAATGAGCTTGTGACCTTATTCGGGGCCAATCAAGTGCAAGCAGAAATTTCTGGAGATAGTAGAAAATGTTTCCTGATTATAAAATGAGGAACACAGAAAGAGATAATACTTTCTCTAGAATTTGCAGTGTGCAGATGTGAAGTTAGAAATTGGCTAAACCTTAGGATAAAGCCAGCATTCCAAAGAAGAGCCAAGGGAATCGAAGAGAGGAGACTCATCAAAAAGACGCCAACCCCGAATCACACTTAGACTCTCAATTAGAAGAGCAATAAATAGGATTTAGGTTTAGCTAGTTTAGGTTTAACATTGTCTTATTTGTTGCAGAAAGCATCTTAATTGATAAAGTTGCTAAACATACACACATCAGGAGGAAGAAAACACAAGGCAAGCTTTCTCGAAAATCAAATATTGTAAGCTGGTGGGATGATCTATTAACCCCCGACACTTCAGTTGTTAGTCTAAAATGTGAGAAAGCTACTGATAGCCTGCTATTCATTGCCCACTGGTTCAAGCTGGAGCAGAGTTAAGATGGAACAGGAGTGACAGTGTTTCTCTCTTCACCAGAGGTGTTGCTGAACAAGAGAACAATAACGCTCTCTTACCCAAACTTGCAATGGTTTTTTGTTTGTTCGTTTGTCCTTAAAGTGAAGACAAAAACCAAATAAATAAAAAAGTAAGCTAGGATACATTCATTAATTTACCATCAGTTCATTGTAAAACATTACTTCAACATGATACTAATGATCGTTATAATAACAACAATATAAACACCGACAGTAATAGAGAACATTTGTTTAGATCTTACTATGTGCTGAGCACTATTATAAGCACTTGTGATGTATCATTTCCTTCAAACTGCATATGAAGTAAGAACTTATTAATCTCCCAATATTACTGATAAGAGAATCAAGGCAGGGGAAGGTGAAGTGACTTGTCCAAGGTCATGCTGCCATTAAGTGGAAGAGACTGTTTTTTAAAACAAGAAATCAGGTGCTAGAAGCTGAGGTTTTTAAGGATCACCTCAAACTCCAAATTATTGTGGAGCTATAAATCAAAGGAGATGAATAAAAATTGATTTTTCTTTCATGGTGCTTACAGTTTGTTGTGTTCTCTTTAAACCCAGCAATAGGAATATTTGCTTCAATTTTTAAATTCAGTGGAGACCATATCTATATCACGTCATGCATTGAACAATATTTTTGTGACTGTTGGTGATTTCTTACTGATAATTGTCAACATAATTTTACATTTATGCTTCTTATTTTCAAACACTAAAATAATGAAGAACATAAACCATAACAAGCATTAATAAGGAATTTAAAACTTTCATTGGTAATTTATCCTATAGGAGGACCATATATGTTTCATTTTGTTTTAATTACCAAAACAAAACAAAAAATTCTCACATTTCATTATTCCAATGACATGGGAAACAGTTTTCACCATGTGAGAATCTAAATTTTCTTGAAAGAGGAGATTATTTCCAGGGTTTACATAATGCAAAGCTAAGTTATTACCTATAAAATCATTCAGGAAAATCCCATGTGTGACAGATTGAGTATCTAGACTGTAATATATCAAATATGACTCTGTTTCATATGCTTACAAAGCTAATCCATCACGCAATTTAACCTGGGACATTAGATAGGTGTAACTCTTTCCGACCTAAGTGAAGAAAGGCAAAATGTTAAAACCCATTTAGCTTTCTTTCAGACATTTTGAATATGACATCCTTGTCATCTTTGAGAATGCATGTAACTATAATTCCCCCAGCTACAGTAAACATTTTAAAATGTTGGTTTTTTACTCCCAGGGGAGCTCCAAGCTGCTCTGCCAAATCTGTTAATGTAGAAGAATGAAGTCAAGAAGAAAATCTTAAAAGACCTGAGAGCAAATCTGAAATTGAGAAGAGAAGACAGAAGTAAGGATGGAGTGATGAAAGATCAATTTATCATCATCCACAAAATGGAGTCATTCACATACAAAGAAATAGAATGAAAATGCTCGTTAAGCTGGGAAAAAATATGCTAGTCATTATGCATAGATTCCAAGAGAAAGGATTTTATATGTTGAAACTGCTTCTTCACAATATCACTCCTTTCTTCTAGTGATTAATATTAGGAAAAAATATATATATATATGTGTGTATATATATATATATATACATATGTGTGTATGTATATATATATATACATATGTGTGTATATATATATACTATGTGTGTATATATGTGTGTGTATATATACATATGTGTGTGTGTGTATATATATATATACACACATATATATATATATATATATTAAAGCCCAGAGAAGTTCCTGGAAATATAGGAATATTTAAAGTTGTGATTTGTGAAGAAAGCATTTGTTAAGTATTAATTAATAATAGTTTCTTTGAAAATTCTTGGGTGTGGCTCAATAACCTCTCTGCACAATTATCATAAAACTTTTTCTTATATAAAGCCAAACATTAGTATAAATATATTTTTAATTGCTATTCTTAAAAAATTTAGAATACAGTAAGGAAAGACTAACATTAAACAGACAAGAGTAAAGTACTGTAGATGCTAAGATAGAAGTTTGTAAAAGATGAAGTGAAACATAAACTTGATCTTTATTATATGCTGGGTATAAGGGTGGGTTAACATAAAAGGTGAAATGTTCAGTTTCAGTATGCTGTGACTGAGCTGACTGTGGCAAAAGGAAGAGTCATGCCCAGATGGATACTTAGACTTTGAGCTCAGAGGAGCCATTTTGCTTAGAGATATAATTTTAGAGTAAAAATGCATGTATATATTTACATATATCATATGAAGCAATGGAAAGGTGGGTTGCTCAGGGAGAATGTCTAGAGTAGAGAGAGAGAGGGCCCAAGGAACACAGACCATGGAGGAACAGCAGAGTTGAGGAACAGGAAGGGGTGAACATAGGCGTAAATGCCATCTTTATAAAGGATATCCTCATCTATGATTGAGAGGTTAGACTTCATTGAGCTTCATATGCTTGTAAGCAGCTTTATGACAAAACCATGTTTCAGAAATGCTTGAATAAAATATATTCTCAATACTGTTAAGAAAACATTGAATTGTCATTCTGATGAGAAAATTTTGTAAAGTTTTTATTAAAGCAAATAAAAAAACAGATATATGAAAAAAAAAGTCCTTCATTGGTGAATGGATAAAAATGTGATATATATCACACACACAAACATACTCACACACACACACACACACACACACACACAGAAGTATTATTCAGCCATGAGAAAGAAAATCCTGCTATTTGTGATAACATGTATGGATCTTGAGGGCATTAAATTAAGTGAGATAAGCCAGATAGGGAAAGACAAACACTTTCTAGTATCACTTGTATCGAAATGTGGAATCAAAAACAAACAAAACAAAACAAACAAAAGCTGGTTTCAGAGAAAGAGAGAATGAAATGATGGTTTCCATGGGCTTAGTAGGGAGAGGAGAAATGAGTGATATGAATCAAAGGGTACAAATTTGCAGTTATAAGAATAAATTCTGAAAATTTAATGTACAACATAGTAACTATAGTTAATAATACTGTATTGTATACTTTAAAGTTGCTAAGAGTAGATCTTAAGCATTCTCACCACACACACACAAAAAACAAGAGAGAGAGAGAGAGATAACAATGTGAGGTGATAATTGTGTTAATTATCTTGATCTTGGTAATCATTCCACAATGTATATGTATATTAAATCATCACTTTGTAGACTTTAAATATATACAATTATATTTGTCAATTATTCCTCAAAATAGTTTAAAAAAGAGAAAATGGAATAAATCCATAAATTCAAGCCTCAACACATGTCTTAATGTCCCCACAGAGCTTTAGTTTATGTATTAAGCAGTGATATTTTATCTAAAAGTCTTATCTTCAAAATTTTTGAAATATTATTGTATTTACCTAGCTATATAATTTTATAGCTGTTATCATTTAAGCATCTTCCTCATATAATTAACCTTTTTTCTTTCAAACCATTAGCATATTATAATATTACAGTGATTACTAATCGGTTTAATTCTATTCTCAATTTTTTTGAATAAATGTGCTAATCTTAAAAGAAATAAATGATGTATTGTATTTCTTATCTTTCAGTAATTAAAACAAATAATCTAATGGTTAAATTTTTGCTATATATATATATATTTTTTTTTTTTTTTAATTTGAAAACTTATTCTTCAGGGAAAAATGTTCTTGCATCAACCTTTTAACCAAGAACTAGGCTTTGAGGGAGAATTATAAGAAAGAAGCTTATAGGTATTTAAAAAATTGCTTAATTAGCAATTCCTAAAATGTGGTACTCAGTAGGTACCAAGGCATAGCATTAGGGGAGTGGTGGGATGAAGCACAGTTTGTGGTCAAAATAAGTTTGAAAAACCCTTTGTAAATTAAATTAAAGAGAATTTTTATTGTAGGACTTCTCAGAACCTTTAATGTACTTGTTTTCATGGTAAATACTTTAGGAAAAACTTGCCTTAAATGCGCTAATCAAAGAACCAGAGAACACAGTGATAATGCATAGTAGAGATCAAAATGGGTGTGACAGGGAGTACCATGATTGGGAACTGATTGTATCACTCAAGTCAGGAAAATTGAAAACCTGGATTGGAATAGAAACCTAGCTCAGGTGTGCACCTGGAGCAAAATTTTTCTGCATTGCAAATAGTCTATTCTTGACATTCTGAGAAACTGCTACTAGTTTCACCAAAACATTCTTGGTTTCCACTTTCCTTTCAAAGTAGAAGGTCCTGGTCTCTTGTTTGCCACTGTATCTCCAGTGTGTAAAACAGTGTCTGTCACAGAGAAAGTGCTCAACAATTATTTATCGAATAGGCCAAATAGTAAATCAATGGTAGTAGGACCACAATAACTAAAATTATATAATTTAGAGGCTTTCCAATGGTTGGTCCTCATGCAGAAACCAAGACTTCCAGATATATCTTAATCCTGTCTCTATTTTGTGAGATATACCTTATGAGTTCCCTATAGGAAAAGTTTGCACAGCATTGGCAACTAGCCATTGCACATGAAGGCATAGTTAAGGGTGGATATCAATGAGAAAACAATATAATTTTAAAGAAGGCTGACTGCCTTCATGCAGTATCTTCTTGCTTATTAAAGAATGTTTATTATAAGTCTAACCAAAAACTTGGATTTTTATATTAATAATGCCACACATTTTAAAAATACTTAACCAGTTCCATTAATCCTGAAAAAGATGACATGCAGCCCATTGTAAAAAGAGGAAAAAAAATAAGCAGATCAGATGAACAATTTGTCCAAGATCACAAAAATATTTTATGGAAGACCCAATATTACAACCTATCTTTTCCAATTTCTAATCCTTATAACACATAGAAGAGTAAACACTAATTCCATTTGGTCTGTAAAATCTCCTAACTTATAATGGAATGAGAACTTTTTAAAAAATTGACTTCTGTAGGAAGAAAAAAAGTTGACATGACTAAATCTCCTAACATAATAAAACAATCATAAGACCACATAAAAGTCATCTAAAAAGCTGGGTGATGTGAAGATCAAAGATTCTTATGTAAGGACAAGACAGAAGCCAAGCTTCAGAATTCAAAGCTTTTGTGAGCTCTAATCATTTTACTTGCATTCATAAAATCTTAAACATTTTCTCTCCACTTTTTGATGTATAATATTCAATCAATTGTAATGGAATATAAGTGGATAGTGCTTGTAATGGCCCCTAAGCATGAAAGTGAAAATTCTGGCACATGTACAGCATCTCCTTCTAGAGGGAAAAGTGAACCTTTTCCTGCATGTCCAGAAGCTTTCAGAAAAGAGAAAGAACTTTGAGGTCAGTGTCATTTTCATTTTTTCCTTCCAGGTTAATTAAAATAGAAAAAAAATATGTTTTTTCTTTTCTGCTCTAAAGTCAAAGGCAATGACTAGATTCATTGCTATAAAATATATTTTTTCTTTTTAAAATGGATTTGTAAATTTCCTTATAAAGATATATAACAAAAATACATAATAGATATAACAGGAATGAAGGACTCTGTGGAAGAGGGCATTTTCCTATGCTGTTGAGATTTTTTAATTGTAGGTGGAGGGAAATCTTCATTACTGACCTGCTTCTTATGCTACTGCACACCAGCTCAGAGAGCTGGCATTAAAACTCCATGTGATTAAAAAATTCATAAGTCCTTTAAAATTGTACATTTTGACAGATGAAAAGAATACAAAAATATTCACAAACTCCTTAGCTAGTGAACTGCGAGCTTTTAACAGAAAAAGAGATTGAAAGGCAGTATTTTTTCAAAGGATTGGCTGTATACAACCACTTCCTCAATTTTTCTGGTGTATATTTATGAGATTAAATATATAAAAGTGCAACTCATGTGGTGGTATTCAAACAGTTAAACAACCAGCTTCTATTGAAAAAACATTTTGTTGCAGCAAAGAGTTTTTAATCCCAAATTCTCTAAATGAGTAGAGATAGGGAGTTTTTGTGTTAAGAAATGGGAAAAGACAGAAAAAAAATATTTAAGTAGTAGCAGACAGTGTACAAAGTAACACTCAGCCTAGAAGATATTTGTTTTTTACCTTGCATATAAGGAAAACCATAAAAACACCTGCTATTAAAGCTCCAGAAAATTTTCACAAAGAACATTGTGTTTTTATAGAGAACAAAGAGAGTTGCATCTCTTAAATTTTCTTTCTTGAAGCATTTATGTAACAGCAATTAGAAATAGATATCAAAGTAGCTTCCAAGTTGTGAATAGATTAGGCATAATGGGTCTGTATTTATATAACTGAACACTGAATCATCACTGAGAACATTCTATCGAGAGCATGTCTCTCTTGTCACAAAGAAATGATTGGTTCATCAGTTGCCATCAGGGGATCGAGAACTAGAACATTTAAATGAGAGAACATGCAGTACAGAGACAATGGATGTAAAGGACAAGAGCAGAGATATGGTCTAGTCAGTCACCGGAATGATGGAGGGTGCTAAGGAACTCAAAAGTAATAGTACTTGTTCTCCATATCATTTATAATTTCATAGATATGTGTTGTATTCCAGAGTGGATATTCAATTGATTTTGACTGATTTCTTATTGTGTCTTTTTAAAGCTCCTGTTTGAAAAAAATTTTCTGTCAATATTTATTAAAGAAAGGTATTGTTTATTAAAGAAAGTATAGATCTAGCCAACATTTATTATTTTTATTCTAGGACTCTGAGTGAAAAATCACATAAACATATCCCTCACAGAATGGTGTCTACACAGAATCTATTGTTACTGAGTGACTTTAATGAAAACTACTTTGGGAACTGTAAAATGTCACAGACTCTACTTCATTATAAAGGCAGTGTACTGCAGGAAAATAATTCCAGTTCTATGGGAGAAGCTGTGACTACCAGTCCAGCAACTCATTCACCAGGGAAAGTCACTTGTGATCTGATACTTTTCATATGTTTAAGAAGAGAAGCTGATAATTTTGTCTGTCTTCTAGGACTATAGACACTGAAATAATGTATGTGACTATCATTTTTCTTATTATCAACATAAATAATAGCTCATAAAATAGCACTTTACAGCTTTAAAGTAGTTTCAACTACTTTATCCCATTTAATTCTCACAACAACACTATGAAGCAGATTGTATTGTTTCTATTTTTCAGATGAGAAAATGGAGTCAAAGAGGTCAGCACCTATGCCATACGATCAGGAAAATAAAGGGCCAAGACTAAAATTCCGATTTGCTGATGTTCCACACAGCCATGTGCTATACCAAATCATTTAATCATAAATATTCTTGTTTCATTCTACTTTACAGGGTCAACAAGGGATGCTAGTCATTTTACATCTACTGGAATAATTCCAGCAATGGGGAAATTCTCACTTCCTGAGAAAATTCATTCTATTTTTTAATACTTTCATTTTTAGAAAGGTCTTCACCTTGATCCCAAACCCACCTCTTAATCACTTCCACTTATTATTTTTCTATTTCTGTTCTCTAAAAATATGCAAAATAAATAAAATTCTCATTTAATTGAATGGCTTTCTAGTTATTCCATTGTCTTGTCTATTTTGTAGAAACTAATTCTTTCCAAAATACTGTTTTCAGTTCCTAGTCCCCTCGTCATCATCATGACTTTTTAAACTCTGGAGACACATTAACTGTCAAAGTTACCTTTTTTTCTCATGTCTAGTACAGTGTTTATAATACTGCATAAGATTTTATGTTTATTTATCTATCTGTCCTGTTAGATTATGCACCTCTCCCTGGGGACTGTGGAGGAGTTCATGACAATCAGTTTTGTTTGTTTATTTCCTTGAGACCTAACATAGATCTTGATATGTAAAAACCCTTAATAAACAACATGTTCAACTAATAAACTAAAATGTTAATTGAATTTAATGCTATTAAGCAGCATCCAAAAATAGAAATTAAATTTCTGGAGTAAAACAAGGTACAGTTCAATTTGATTATATATTCAACCCATGTTTCTGTATGACAAAAGGTTCTTGATGTGCTGAGGAGAGGGAGATGCTGCCCTTCAAAGCCAATGACAGAATCTAAAGGAATTTCACATGAGGGGTAACAGGTCATTCGTTATTTAATCTGGAATTAAAAAGACGAGTATACTTCCATATAAAGCAGACATAGTTAAGAGATTAATCCTACAAAATACATTAGGATCATATTATGGAAGGTGCTAGATATCATAAGAATAAGTCAGGATTTTAGCCTCTGGACAATGATGACCAGCAAAAATTTCTAAGCAGAAAAGTTGAATGACTTTACATTATTCTTTACGAAATGTCATTTTATTGGAATTAGCCCATCATTCTCCCTTTGCCAAATGTAGATCTTGAATACTCATCACCTCCGAAGGTAATGAACAGGAGCCCTTCTTCCTCAGATTTGTGCAAGCTGGGTTTTCTGAAGAAAAGAACTAATCAAGAAGTAAAACGAATACAAACCTTTCTTGTGCCTCGTTGCCATTTCTGCTGAGAGAAATACTGTGACTCTCACCCAACCTCTCCTTGGAAGCTGTGCTGTGTGAAAAGTAAGTAAATGGATCCCAAGAGTATATCAAAAAGCCTCTCAGAGTTGTGGCAGAGCACATTTTACAGAAATGGCATGAAGTAGGTCCCCGCACCCCCCCCCCGCCCTTTAGTAAGGATTTTTTTAAATCACGTTGACATTTAGCTTATTAGAGCTAAGTTTGCAAGACCAACTCCTGAGGAGTTTTTACCTAAATCAACTTCTATTTTATATAGATAAGGTGAGAAAATGTTGAATGAATATGGCTTTCCCTCTCAAATCTTATTCAAAATAAAATTATATTAATTCTTTACCATAAGAAACATATATCCTACCTCAGACTCTCAGTGAAACAGGTATACCCAGCAATAGGTTTAATCTAAGCTAAATACCATATTTTCTTATCCAGATTGCTAGTTTATCTTTTTTCCTTGATGTCTTTATTTTTTGAAAATGAAAAAAAAAACATACTTACATTTATAGATTATTAAGAATATAATTAAAAATAAATTAGAAAGACTTTTATGGGAAAGAAATAAAAAACCTTAAGAGTAACATCCAATAAATGACACTGATTTAGTATCCAACAACTCCTGCAAAAAAGGAAAAAAAAAAAGAAAAAAAGAAAAGAAAACAAAAAGAAACAAGAGAGAGCGAGCTAACTTTTGTGGAAACTGTAACATGCACTCAGAAAGTTGGATGTGTTCTTTTTTTTTCCAATTGAATGCTCACCATTCCAATGAAGTAGGTATTATATTCCCCAATTCATATCTAAAAGGAACTGAGCTCCAAAGGATTCAAGTAACTTGCCAGTTTCACATAATAGTTTCTGACAGAGCTTAGTCTTAAACTCGAGCATATCATGTTGTAAATTCTTTGCCTCTTTTTCTTTTCCATATTAACACACTGAAAACTAAAGAAGAAAAAACAGTTCTATGAACAGGATGTGATTTGCAAAAATAAAGTCACTCAGTCTAAGTCAATGAAGAAGATTTTAAATCTATTTTTTGCCTCACTGTAATAATAATTTGCTAGATAATATTTAACTACCCATATTAATATCTTATACTTTGGTTAGCTCATTCCATGCCAGTCATATACACAATGCAGAAATATGGTGAAGATTATTTAATAAAGATAAGAATAATTTTCATTTATTGATGTTGGCCATCCTATTAGGATCTATATCCATGATTATCTCTGTTGTGGAAAGCAATTGTGCAGTTTGGAAGAAATTCAATGCTGCTACCCGGGGTAAAGGGGAAGTAGAATGGGGCTTGGGAAGGGGAAGGAATTAGGAAAATGAACACAGCAGGAAAGGTTCAAGGTCAAGAGATGAATAAAAAGATGAAAGTATGGTGTAAACAAGGTTAAGTGCAATTTAACATTTAAAAAAATCAGAATTGCAATAGCAACAATACCAAAAGCATAAGTTACACGTGTACACTAAGTAAGTGTGTACATATTAAGTTTTTAATTCATCCTGTGACTCACATCCACCCAAACTTCCTGTTTCTCAACCAAGTAACCACTACAAGATGTGTATCCACTGCAAATGAGATGCTGAAGGATAAAGAAGAAAGCAGGAAGGGATAAGGCCATAATGGTGTCTGTGGTTCAACACAGTGCAAAAAAAACACTATGGCTGTTTACTGATTTCTGTGTTCTGGAAATAAAGAGAAATGGTAGAAGAAAAATCACATTAGGGAAAGAGACCTGAGAGTTGAAAGGAAACTTCCCGGGATCAAGCGAAATACATGTTTTCATATTATTTGTGTTGCATCCTCCTGCTTTATGTCATAGGTTTCTTGTTATCCTGCATGTCTAAGGTACCCTGTAAATGTTGTTAACTTAATCAAAAATACAAGGAATAAAAGTAGGAGATGAGATTCATTTTAGCAGGACCAAAAGGGAAATTTGCCTTTGCATAGATAAGAACCTAGTTGGCAGCCAAAAGGAAAAAAAAAAAATCATAAAGAGAAAAGGGTTGCTAATCATACAAATGTAAATACTCAAAGATATATGAGATTTGAAGGGGAAGATATATGACCACATGTGTGATTTCCTCTGTGAGAGGAAAGACCAGATTTATGAATATACTATATACTTCATCCCCATCTATAAGAGAAATTTGAATAAGAAATATTATTTTGGGTTATGAGTTATCTGCTGCATATAGTAAAAATGGTTGGAAGATTTTAATTGCATAAGAAAAAAGGTAGAAGAAAATTTGGTGATTGGGAAAAAGTACCAAAAAAAGTAACATGTGGACACATTTAATTGCAAATAAAGCCAAGGATCTAGGCATAAAGACTGTTAATTCCTTACTGTGTGACAAAAGTGACTCAATATGCTCTTTCCGGGCCTAAGTGTCTTCATCTGCTAAATCAGGGGATTAAATTAGGTTATTTCTAATTTAATAAAAACTTATTTACATAAACAAAGTAGCAATCTGGAATGTACTTAAAAGGAAAAAAAAATGGGCCAGTCAGGTTGAAAAGAGCTATATAAGAGAATTATTGTTGTGCTGTATAAAGAAAAGGATTCTTACTTTTTAAATAAGACTGAAATATTTTTACAAAGGTTGGAAATGTGGCCTATGTATATGAAGGATGAATACATTTTATTATAATACAAATGAATTAAAATATGACATGAGGATGATAGAGGAAATATTTTATGTCTTTTCAAGATGACAAAACTTAACAACATATTCTATAAAATGAAAAATAAAAGTATCAAGGCAAAGTCTCTGGTACAGACTATTAATTGCAGAATTCCAGTACCTATGATCCCCTTCTTCCTTAATAACCAAATCACAATTGTATTTGGTTAAAAAATAAAATACCATACTTTCCATCATCCCTTGTAGCAAGATGGATTATATGTCTAGGTCCTGGCTGAGATGTAAGCATACAATTTTACCAGCATCTTCTAAGAAGTTTGTTTAATTGGGAGCCAAATTATTCAAGGTGGAGAAATACTCTTTTATCTTTATCCATCTCTTTCTGCTACCAAGAAGTAATGGCTAGAGCTACAGTAGCCATTGTAGACTATGAGTTGACTTCAAAGAAGAAAGCCCCATGCTAAAAATGGAATAACAGGAAGAAAATAGACTAGTCCCTGATAGTAACCTGAGACCACCAAAGCAACTTTAGATGTTTTATTATCAAACTTTTCTTTTACATGAGAGAGAAATAAATTTCTGTGTTGATTAAGCCTTGTCATTTCCAGTTAGTTTTTTGCCACACGTATATGCATTCAAAACTTAGTCCAACTGATTTAGTACCTGGAAGTGAAATGTTTCAAGTAATAGAAACTAAAATGTGGCTCTGAGTTTGAGGCAGAGCTGGATAGGAGCTAATGAAAGCTGAAAACCTCTGGACCATTATTATACACCAACAAAGTATTTAGTCAAATCATCACTTACCATACGTTGGAAGGCCAACCATATGCTGACAAAAGCTATATATAGTATTAGGAGAAATAGTACAATATGTGCAGAATGTTAGTATGGGTTGTCAGCAAAATCCTAAAAGAATGATGAATTCAAGATGAAACCAGTTGGCCAGTCTGAGAGTTGAAACGAAAAAACATGAATTTTTGCTGAGAGGCACTGCCTATGACCTGCAATCCCAGCTGACTGAGGGTCTGGTAATTTGAAAACTTTCAGGTTTAAAAAAGCCAACACCCAATTGAAGCAGTTAAAAGAAGTGTCTGCAAATTCCAGTTTTCACAATAAATATGACGGGTGTCCCACCACACAGAAGTCGTGAGCCTTCTGGCAAAGATAGTGCATTATTTCACATGTCTTCAATACAGCAGACAGCAAGCTGAGAATTATTTGGATGGGTAGATCACAGGGGTCTATAGATAAAAGGCCAGAGACCTCAAGCTTAAAATTCCATTTATCCAAGATCTTTGGCTGTGTTTACTCACATTTGGAAATGACCAAAAAGCAGCTATGCTGAAAGCCTGCTGCATGTTTTAGGGTAATTTATAGTCCAAATATAATGCTTTGGATCTTGAGCTCATACTAACAGGATGTGATTTGTTTTATATGCGTGATCCTTAGGAAAGACGTGCTACTGAATGTCCACCTCAGATATGGCACAAGTTAATGAAGAAAGAAGACTCCCAAGGTCAAAGTCTGGTACCACCAAATAAAATGGAGTAAGGAATTCTTACTGAAGATCAGAACCTGAGACTACCAGACTGACAAACTATTAGCTCACTCCACAGCCAGGGCAGGAAGACGCCAGCATTTATGCTCAGCAAGGTTTGGTGGTTGCTGTGTGCCAGAGAGTTTATTTGTGTCTTTACAGTAATGAAGGTGTCTAGTTAACTGAACCGTGGGAGCCAAATCAAGACCTGATGAAGGAGACTGAACATTATTCAGAGAGATGAACTATGAGCAGGATGCACTGACTTAGGGGAGACGTCAGGGTTTTTCTGATTGAAGAGGAAGAAGTGGGTGCATAAGCATAGGGTGTCCAGGGAACTGATTATATAGAGCTGCAGTAGATTTCCTACTTGTTCTCAATTCTTCACTCCCTCCTGCGCAGTGGAGCAGAGGAAACAGAGTATACCTGTGATTTGCCTTGGCTAGTGATATAAGAGGACATGAGCAGAGGCTTTAAAGATGCTTACATGGCCCTTTGTGCTTCACTATGAGAAGAACTGGACCAGTGTCAGTGCAAAGAGAATGATGTATATAGAGCATACCCAAAGCCAACCCCAAAGGCTGAGCCCAAAGTCGACCAACACTCAGCCTAAAACAAAACGTCCCCACTGACCTACAGGCACATCACTAAGAAAAACAAATGCTTGTTTTTATAAACCATTGGATTTCAAGGTGGTTTGTCATTCAATGTCATGGCCAATGAAACAGCCAGACTTATCCTAACTGCTACAGCTCAAAATAGAAATTTTAGAGCTATCAGCAGATGTAATTACTAAATAAACACAGCAAACAATGAGAAAACTGTAAACAAATCCTTTAAAACCCAAAGACCAACTGAGAAAAGAAGAAAATTTGAGAAATTTCCAGAAATCTCCTAGAGTGGTTAGGATGACTGAAGCAATGAGCCTAAGAGATGGAAAAAAAAAAAAAAAAAAAAAAAAGACAGACAGATCAAGATAATGTAGAAAGAGAAGACCCAAATGATCAAGAGATGTTTGGTTTTGCTGTGGGTTTTTAAATAGAATTATTCCAAAAGCAAGAAATTAAATAGGTAAAAGTACAAAGTTATTAATTCCCATTAACCTATCAAAAGCAAGAAAAAAATATTAATTGCTCTGGAAATGGACACAATGTGATCATGTTTTTGAGGTGTGGGGTACCCAAGTATTTAAAGAATTTAGGAGAAAGTTTAAAGGTCCAGAAAATAGAAAACGACATGTAAATAGTACTATTAAATGGGGCTAAATGAAAAAGGCTACTTTTGTTTTTAAAGAATACATTAAATGAAGCAGAAAACTATCGGATGAGATTCTTAAAAAAGAAGTCAGAAGAGTATTACATAGAGTAATTGCAAAGGCCTTTTCTCCATATAATACGGAAATTGATGGATTTGAGAATAAGGATATTAAAAAAGATCTTTAAGAGTCTGCAGGAAATAGAAGAGCTAGGACAAAGCATGGATGTCATGTAGAATATTTTATGACAAACTGCTGTCCTGAGCCAATAATTCTTGGGCTGGAAAAGGAATCATTGCTGTACAGAAAGCTGGGTGGGAGTGGGGGGAAGGAGGAACTGAAACCGTTTCTAAATAGATTTCAAAGGAATACTTGAAAGAAGCAAAGAGAACTACCTACAGTATCTTTTTTTTTTCTTTTTAAAGTGTTTTATAAATAAAAAAGAAGCAGAAAAAATAATGTCATAAATGTGATAATAAAGAGTGTAGTAGGTCATGAAAGTATGTGTAGAGAAGAACTAGCCAGAAGCATGAAACACATTTTAGAAGACAGAAATGTTAAGTAAATGTAGAAAAGTAACATATTGTGAATATAAAGTTTCTAAAAGAAATGCAATGGTTGTAGAAGTACCAATGACTTAATTGCAAGTTGTAACTGAAATATGCACATAGGTAAAACTCACAAATACTTTATATAATTTGAAAAACATTCAAGGATCAAATAATATCAAATATTAGAAAAAGTTCGTGAAAAGTACAGAATTTTTACAAATATTAATGGTTGCAACTGTTAACAGCGACTCCCCCAGGGTGAATAACATAGAAATATTGTTCAGTTCTACTTAGTGAAGGTTTATTTAGCCACTACAAGGTACTAAGCAAATTCTAGGCTCTGTGAGAACACATCAATAATGAAAACAGGCATATACATTAACTACTTTAAGCTAGGCAATGGGCTTAAAAGAGAATGCATGCAGCTTTCCAAACTGAGACTTCGTTGTCTGCCTGGAGACAGTCACCATTGAGTACCTTTTGAACTCTCCAGAAACGCATGTAGATGAAAGTGTGAGTGTGTATTTATGCATAAGTATGTAAGTGTGTATGTATATATATTTGCATATATATATATATGTTGATGCACACACATATTCATATATGTGTATTTTTTTAATCTTGCACAATTGAGGATATGTTATATACATTGTTCATAATCTTGTGATTTTATCTTAACACAGTAATTTGTACATTACTCAGAATATGGAAAGTTAACTCATTTTTCTTAACAGCAAATTTATTGCATGATTTTGCCATAATTTATTGAATCACTGGTCTTTAATGAACATTTATGTGATTTCCAGTTTTTCCTTACTACATACAATGTTTATACATACTGTGTTTTATACATGAGATAGTATACCTGTTAGACAAATTTTTAGAAGTGAAATGACTGTAAAATGGCAACTGTAAAATTTTTCATTTTAATAGATATTGCTAAATAGCCTTCAAAGTGATACATCTATTATATTCTGACCAACAGTGCACAAAAATGATTTTGTCCTCATACTTTCTGCCAATGTCATTTATTATCAAATCTTTTGATCCAAATCTAGTAGAAAAAAAAGATATTTCATTGCATTGGTAATATAATGAATGGCATTGGTCTTATGATGGGGAAATATGAGCATATTTCCACGTATTTAAAAGTTTTTGTGCCCCTCTTTCTACAAGTTATCTGTCCATAATCTTACCTTATTTTCTATTGTTTTTAAAATTAATGCGTTGGCAATGTAATGAGCCCATTGTAATATGTCTTGTCAGTTTTTTGGTTTGTTATTTTTCTTACAATTCCATCTTTGGCTTTATCAATCATTATGCTATTTTAAAACTTTTTATTTTGATATTACTGTAAGTTATATGAAATAACACAGAGATAGTTCATATGCCCTTCACCTTGTTTCCCTTACTGGTAACATTTTGTAAAACTATAGTATAATATAACAGCTAGGAAACTGGCACTGATATAATTTCATCCACCTTATTCAGATTTCACCACTTTCACATATATGCATTTTTATGTTTGTTTCTATGTTTTATCATGTGTAGATTTGTGTGAATCACTACAGTCAAGAAACAGAACAGTTCCATCTCAAGGATCCTCCCGCTACCCTTTTATACTCATAGCAACCTACTTACCTCTGCCCCTCACTAACCCCTGAAAACCACAAAATTGGTCTTCATCTCCATGATGTTGTCATTTCCAAAATGTTGTATAAATGGAACCATACTTCATGAAACCTATTGAGATTGCCTTTTTTCACTCAATGTATTTCTCTTGAGTGTGTATGAATAGTTCCTCTTTTGTATTGTTGACTAATATTCCATGGTATAGATGTTTGACAGTTTATTTTTAGCCACTTACTCACTAAAAAACATTTGGGTTGTTTTCAGGTTGGAGATATTACAAATAAAACTGATATAAGCAATAGTATACAGGTTTTTACATGAACATAATTTTCTATTTCTCTGCGATAAATTCTCAACAATGCAAATTGCTGGGTCATATGATAAGCACATGTGTAGTTTTGTAAGAAACTATCACATTTTTCCAGAGTGGCTGCATAATTTATATCCTTATCAGCAATGTATGAGTGATACAGTTTCTTGGCATACCCATTAGCATTTGGTATTACATTTTATCTTAGCATTCTAATCAGTATGCAGTTATATCTTCTTGTGGTTTTAATTTGCATCTCCATAATGGCTAATGATCTTGAACATTTTTTCATGTGCTTTTTGCCAACTCTATATCTCCTTCAATAAAATTCTTTTCATATCTATGAGCATTTTCTAACTGTTTCCAATTTGTTTTATTTACTGTGGTATTTTGAGAGTTCTTGCTATGTTCTGTATACTACTCCTTTGTTAGGTACAGAATTGTCAAATATTTTCTCTCAACATGTAGCTTGTCTTTTCATACTCTTCACAGGGTTTCTCAAAGAGCAAACAGTTATAATTTTGATTCAATTTACCTACTTTTCTTTTTATAAATTATGCTTTAGGTATTGCCTAAAAATACTTTACCAAGACATAAATTCTGGAGATTTCTCTTCTAAAACTTTTTCTAGAAGTTTATTAGTTTTACGTTTGGCATTTAAGTTTCTGGTCTTTTTTGAGTTAATTTTTGTGTACAGGGTGAGATTCAGGTTATCGTTCAATTTTTGCCTGTGGAGGTCCAATTGCTCCATTGGAAAGCTATCTTTCTTCCACTAAATTGCTTTTTCATCTTTTTCACAAATCAGTTGGGCATATTTATATATTCCTATTGTAGGTCATCTTTTCTGTTCCACTGATCTATATATCTATCTCACTACCAATATCATACCATCTAATTACTGTAGCTATACAATAAGCCTGATTTCTCCAATAGTATTCTTTTTCAGAATGGTTTTGGCTATTTCAGTTCCTTTGCATTTCCATATAAATTTTAGAAAGACCTATCTCCATTTATAAAATATTTATAGCATATTTATAGGATATTTATAGCAGTTGTGTGGAAACTGTATATCAATATGGGGAGAAATGATATTTTTAATATGTTGAGTCTT
Organism: Eonycteris spelaea; assembly: GCA_003508835.1. NCBI lineage: Eukaryota > Metazoa > Chordata > Mammalia > Chiroptera > Pteropodidae > Eonycteris > Eonycteris spelaea. The sequence continues at coordinate 4,787,064 of PUFA01000046.1, read as the reverse complement.
CCCTTCCTTGAACATGTATTTCTCTCTATCTAGGTCTGCTATGATTTTTTTTCATCAGCATGTTATTTTTCTCAGCACATCAATTTCATACTTATAATTATTTATTTTCTTTGGAATTTTATGATATGGAGTAAATAATATTGTTTTTAATTTCTTATGTATTTATTGTTAATATATTTTTAAAAATTGATTTTTGTGTGTTGGTCTTATATTCTGAGACCTCGCTGAAATAACTTTAGTTCTAGAAGTGTTTTTTTTTTTTTTTTAATTATGGATTCCTTGTGATTTTCCACACGGGCAATCATGCAAATAAGGATAGTTTTATTTTTTTTATTTCCTATCAGTGTGCCTTTTATTTTCCTTGCTTAACTGCACTGGTTAGAACTTCCAGTACTATGTTGAAAAAGAGTGGTAAGATGAGAATGGAAAACCTTACCTTATTTTTCTAATCTCAGAGGAAAACCATTCAGTCTTTCATTATTATGCTGTTAGTTGTAGGGTTTCTATGAATGCTCTTTATCAAGTTGAGGTACCTCACTTATATTTCTAACTTGAGAACTTTGATCAGAAAGAGATTTTTCATTTAGTCAAATATTGTTGCCGCATAAATTGATATGATTATACAATATTTGAATTTATTGACCTGTTTTTTTATGGTTCTAGGTTTTGTGTTTATCCTAAATTTAAGGGGAATGTTTCTAATGTTCCATCAGTAAGGATTACACAAGCTTGCATTTTCGTGTGTATGTATGTCTGTGTATTAAGGAAATTTTCATATATCAACCGATATTTTATTATAGATTTTTTAAATTAACTTTTAATAAGAAAATAAATTTTATTACATATGTTTTCATAATATATAGTAGTAACTGGGGTTTTTTTTCCCACCTAAATTATATAAGAATTTCCCATTACTGAACCTTTTTACATTCCTAGGGAACAGCCTTTTCTCGCTCATGATACATGATTCTTAGAAGAAAGTGCTTTTAGATTGTATTTGCTAATGTGATTTTTAGGATTGTTGAGGCATCAGTCATATGTGCTATTTGTTAGTTTTGGGATGTATATATGTTTTGTTTGCCAGTCTTAGCATCAAGGTTATTGTGGTTTCACAGAAGGAATTGGTAACTCTCTTCCTTTCATGCTCCCTCTTGCTCTTGCTAGCACTCTGTCTCCCCTTTAATAACTTCCCTTCTCCTTGATGCTTTTATAGAAGTTACCTATGAGGCTGTCTGGTTTAGTGCTCTTTTAGGAATAATAAGCCTTTTTTTAGATTTTATAAATCCTCTGTCATCAGATTGGATAAATTTATATTTTCCCAGATCATTTTTTATTCGTTTTAAAAAATCATTTATATATTTATAAACTTATAAATATTAATTTATAGATCTATCTATTGTTGTACCCTGTATACTTTTACTTATTTATTTATTCTGCTTATTTAGTATTTTTATTGGACTTTATTGTACTTACAGTAAAATTTTAATGCATTTATTTACTACTTTACTAATACGGGTATTTAGTGTAATATATCCTACTCTGAGCACTGAAACCACCTATTTATAAGATCTAATGGAGTTATAAAATTTTATAATTATAATTCTTCTTCCACAATATAAATTTGATTTTTCTACACAGCTATTGCTTTAATATGAATTTAATTTCTATGTGGTTTAAGATTTGTTTTTTTATATTCGTTATTGGTTTCTGATACTATTTTATTGTAATTTAAGAATATAATGTATAAATTATCTACTTAGTGGAATTTATTGAAGTTTTCTTTGTGGCATGAAACATGATCAACCCCTAAATTTTCAATGGCAATTGGAAAAAGCCGAATTCTAATTGTAGGTATAAGTTTTGTTGTTTATCAAGAACTATATTATTTAACTATATTAATGATTTCCTTTAAATATTACCTAATATTTGCTTAATACATATATCAAACACTGAGAAAAGTTAATTAAGTCTCCTTATTATTATAGTCCTGCCTACTGCTTATATTTGCTGAAATTTTAACATTTTGAACTTGATGTTATACTACTTAGTTTATGAAATTTCATAAGAAATTTAATTGTGGGGTTTGATCTTTTTATTAAGTAGCTTTTCTTTGATAGTTTAGTGTGTTTTCCCTAAAATTAGATCTAGTATAATTTTAATAAAATGACACTTGCTTTTAGTTTGAATTTGTTAACCTATATTTTGTATCCAGCCATTATTTTAGTTTTAGATGAATATCATATATAACAGTTGTGTTACTTATTGATCCTAGTTGAGGGTCTTTTACTTTTAATAAGTGATTTTATCCCACTTTTTATCCCACATTTACTCATGTGCAATTAGTTTTGGCATTTCATTTCCTATTTTACTTTAATGTTTTTAAAATTTATTTTTACTTTATGTTTATGTTTCTTGTATGTGTATGTTTTAGTCTTGTAATTTGGAAAGCATGTTCTCTACTTTTAGATACCTTGACTCTATATATTTAGAAGAACTGTATATTGAAAATTATCTTTGAATTGTCAGACAAGAGCTTTCTCATACTTTTTATGTCTTTTATGTCTTTTATATTTTGATGTGTTCTTTTTTATACTTTATACACCTCTCATGTGCTTTATTTCTCTTTATCTTTGCTGTTGCTTTTCTCAAGGCCAACTATGTATTAGAGGGTAATGTTACAAAGAGCATCAGTAGAATGTGTTGGATATTCAGTAGCTTGAATCCAGATACTTTGTCTTGAAATATATCCCAACAAAAACCTCTCCTAGGGTTTAGATTCTTCTCTGGGTTGATATATACTTCCCATATTTCACAGTAAAGTATGCCACCAGCTTTTGGGTAGTGATTTGGAGTGTGTATTACTTTTATGTATCAAATAATCAACTAGAGATTACTTTTTCCCTTTCGCCACCCTCCTGGGCTAATTGTCTTTGCCCTTTGTCTTTTTCTTTCTTTATTTTTTTTTCTTAGCTCCACCTTCCCTGTCATTATGTTCTGCACTACAGAGTTGCCATTCCAATAAAAGAGGTCACTGACTTGACCTTTCAGAAAATACAACTTACCTCTGGATAATTCCGTGTGTTTCCTGCACACATGGAAGCACGCACTGCTAGCTTGCTTTCTTCAAGTCACCTAGCTATATATTTCACAATACTTTGGTGCACCTCCAACTTTTCATTTCTGCTTCTTTGTTCTGTTTCAGTTTTAACAGGGCAAAAATGTCTTGACTCTACCACCTTTAATTTCTCCCTGTATTCTTTAATACATTTTAAAGTTAAAAGCAGAGCAAGAACAATTAAACTGCCATGCTGCCACCAATAGAAGCTGCAGTTTCTTGTGTAGCCAGACTGTCTCTGCATTTTTAGGAAGTTCCATGCACTTTTAGTAAGACATTGCTGTCCTTTTCACAAGTCTGAAATAGGTAGCCCTACAGTGTGCATGGAATCCTACTCACCAATCTGCATTTACACCAAAAACTCATAGGGCTACACTACACATTGTTCCTGCATTTTTCAAAAGATTTTCTTATATTTTCTTGTATGGTTATAAATAAATAACATGTTTCTCCTCAGAGTTTGTATTAGAACATTTGCTATGCATTTTGTTTTCAATCATAACCTCCAGAGCCTTGAAACAAACAAATCACTTATACTCATTGGAGTATTGAATTGGTATTACTGTTCTAGGAAATATGCTCATTTTTGTGGCTTCATTTCAACATACAGCAGAATTTAGTAATGCTACAATCCCTTGTGTAGTTCTAGTAATACTGAATGAAGCAGTGTGAAACTCTTAGCTTTATTTAAATTTCTATGTCTGCATCTGTCATTTGGTGATATTTAGTTTGCTTGGCTTATTTGTTTACCCACTGCCTGTTGACTAGCTCTCAAATCCTCCTGACAAGATGATTTTGTAACAGATGAAAATGGTACTGCATTCCTCACCTATAACAAGTGGTCCCCAAGTAGCTGTCCATCTCCCCTTGTGGTCTCTACTGTGAAATGTAAATCATGTTGGGAAATGACAGCCTATGAGGCAGTGTGATCTATCATCATTGTGAGTCACAGTCACAACACGCACACACTTGATTCATCCTACGTGCAAGTGATGGATTTGGTCAAAAGATTGCCATTTCACATTTTGGAAAACATAAGCCGATGTGAGTTCGTAAATGAAATATTTTAACCTGTGATCTCATGTAGATGTCGTTATGTCATCTCTCCTGGAATTCAGCTGTCAAAAAAAAAAAAAAAAGGTTGAAGTAGTAGTTCATGTCAGGCTGGATGAAAATGCCCCATAAATACTGATTCTGAATCTCTAGCATCCGCATGTAAATATTAGTTTATTATTCCACAAATATTTTGAGCACTTATTTGGTGTCAAACACTGCAAGTTTCTAAAGATACTAAAAACAAAAAAATTATAAACCCAGAATCTAAAGAAGGAGGCAAACTCATAAATAAATAGCCATGTAAATGTATATTGTTCAGTATTTGAAGGTATCATAGGAGCATTAAGGAGAGCATTTCATTCTGAGATTAAGTGGTTGGGAAAAGAGCATGAAGACCAAGGTAAATTTCTTCAGAGATGGGGCTTGAGCTGAGGATTAAAGAATAACTAAGAAGCATACTTGGTAAAGGAGCTGGGGCAGGGAGATAATGGGAGTGATATTTCATGTATAGGTTAAGGAGAAAGGTCATAAACTCAAGAATGTGCAAGGAATTACCAGTAAAAATATAAGAGTTTACTTTGTGATACCAGGGTCTATGAAATATGAGTTGAGAGGTAGGCAGGAACAGGAGTGGGGAGCACCCTATGAACAACATGTAGAAACTCAGGTTGGATCTTGGTGTCAGAAACTCCTGAAGGGTTTGTTGTTATTGTTGTTAGATTTCATTTGTTTGTATTTTTGTTTGCTGGTTTTAGACAGTTTCCCATTTTTTGGTTTCTCTCTAAAAGTCTCTTCTTTTGTTTTTTTTGAAAAAAATTTCTCATATTCCTTTTTATATTATGTTATTAATTTAAATTAAAACTTTTTTTTTAGAGCAGCTTATGTTCAGAGCAAAATTGAAGGGATATATATATTCTCATATCCCTTGACCCATACTTGCATAGTCTCGCCCTTGTTTGTTTTTAAATAGTTGTGTTTAGGTGAAGTTTACACACTTTAAAATTCACTTGCTTTAAGTGTACAACTCAATATTTTTTATTAAATTTATAGAGTTGTACAATCATCAACATAATCTTATTTTTAGAATATTTCCATCACCCCACCCTCATACTCATTTGTAGTCACTCTCCATTCCTGTCCCAGCCTCAGGAAAATATTGTTTTCTGTACTTACAGTTACCATTTCTGGATTTTTATCATAAATGGAATCAGACAATATGCAGTCTTTTACATCTGGCTTCTTTCACTTAATATAAGATTTTTGAAGTTCACCCATGTTGTAACATGTGTCAGTAGTTTATTCCTTTGTATTGTTAAATAGTATTCCTTGGTTTAGATATACCATAATTTATTTATGGACAGTTGATGGACATTTGGATTGTTACCTTTTTGTTGTTGTTGTTTATTATAAATAATACTATTATAAACACTCACATCCAAGTCTTTGCGTAGATATATGTTTTCATTTCTCTTAAGTAGACACTAAGAGGTAAAATTCCTGTGTTATATGGTAAATTTATGTTTAACTTTTTAAGAAATTGGCAAGCTATTTTCCAAAGGAGCTGCACTATTTTACATTCACACCAACAATGTATAACAGTTCCAGTTTTTCTTGGAGAGCTTAAATCATGGGGATGCTGTGGCTGGATTTGTGCTTTAAATAAATAAATCTGGTATCTATTAGAAATGAGACTGGAAATAAAGTGACAATTTAGAAAGCTGCTGCAATAATCGAGGTGAGAGCTACTAAGACCTTGAACTAGATTAATGATGCTGATTGAAATGGAAAAGATGAATCTTAGAGGAAGAACTCTACTGAATAAGATGAGGTCATTTGTTTCCTTCAAGTGTTCAGCTTTGAGAATGTGACTCACAGAGGTGTGAGGACAAGGGAGGTACCTGTTCAGCCAGCCAAATTATCTAAGAAAAGCATGCTTGAGGTGATTAAGCTTATTGTCTTCACATCTGAAATATTCCTTACTAACAAATGTAACCTGAAACTTTCCAACAACATTTATACTAGCACTGTGTCATTTTCATTGGTTCACCAACTCCATACTGGGCATAGCATTGCACATGCTTTGAGCATTTCTCTTGCTTTAGAGATTATATTCATTTTGTTCTAAAAATAATTACAAAATATTATGATAACGAAATAACTACAATGTGTTTATAAATTATTTGTATTGTTTGAACATAAAGTATTATTTTGTGTAGTCCAAATCTCATATTCTATAGTGTATTACTGTTATTCCAGTGAAAAACCATCATTTGACAGTATTCATAAGCCTTGTCCATAGTCTTTTCTAATGTTCCCTTCCAAACAGTAGTATTGTTGTAATATGAGTCTAACTGAAAGGTGAGATGATAAGGACTATATGTTTGGATTCCAATATCTTTTGTATACTGAAAACAAGCAGTTAGTCAAAAATGTCTAGCACTTAAATTAGACCAGATTAAAGTTTTAACTTTACAATTGTACAATAACGTGAAATGTACAACATACAAACAATAACAACAAATATGAGTATTGGGGAAGCCAAATAATATTTAGTTAGATTTTAATGTATTTGGTTTTGTCACATTAAATTGTCTCTGCAACAGACTAATTAAATTATTGCCCAGTTTAGAATGTAATTTTACAAGGTTATACAATTAAACTTAATTATTTCCAATATTCAAAAACTCTTATATTTTGCATATTTGAAGTAATTTTTACAGGTTGAACATTACAGATTTGCAAATGTTCTGGCAACTGTGACCCTCTTTGAGAGCAAAATCACACCCTTAAATGAATAGAAAATAAATCAGAGCCACAGGATTTGCTTATATTGGATCTTGCAACTGATAGCATTTTAATTGCCTAGAATTTTCTTTGAATAAAGCCAATGATTAGAGCAGAAAACTGAAGGCCAAACCTCATTTTCATCTCTGTACTCAGCAGAATGTTTGCAGTACAAAATCAGAAAAGAGCACACTTGCTCAATTTCTTTAACTTTAAATAAGTGTTTACTCATTCTAAACATTTATATTCTAAATATTATAGAGACTTAGAAACTATTATTAATAAGAAAAATGATAAATTCAGTCAGCTGTTCAGTTATTTGCCAATGTTCAAACTATTAGACACATTATTAGCACAATTTCAATAGCATAACTCAGGGGCTTTATCTCATTAAATATCATAATAGTCAAAACATTTAGCATGGGATAATGAAAAGAAACCCCAAATATATATATATATCTAAAATTAAAATAATAAATCATAAAAATAGTGGTCATGAAAATAATGAACAAAGTGTTAATAACCATACTACCTAAAGAGACCACATAAATCAATGTGAAAAACACACTGCAAATAATATGAACAAAAGATATGTTATAGAAAAGATACAAATGTTCAATAAGTATGTAAAAATTTTAACTCACAAATAAAGAAATGTAAAGCATAGGTATGATAAAATAATTACTCTCCAAATTAGCAATTTTTTAAATCATATTTTTCACTATGGACTAGGGTCTAAAATGGACATTCTCACATCTTTTTAATGAGAAAACAATTGAATATAAAGCTTAATAACCTCTATATGCTTTTACTCAGCAATTCTATTTATTTAAAAAATTCCCAATTAATAATCAGAAATGTGAACAAATATTTCTATAGTAATTTTATCATTTATCTGGTTATAAAGATAAATCTTGAGTATAATGAATGTACAGCAATAGAGGAATAGTGTAATTAAGATGCACCCATAGAATGTTTTTTAACAGATTTTTAAAAATATTTTATAATATGGAGAATTTTTATTTTAAGCAAAAAATGAAGATGTCCAAAAATAAATATTTTCACTGTGACTATGTGTCTATCTGAATACATTTTTCTATTAATGTGTTTATAACTTTAAATTTACAAAATTAAAAATTGGAAGAAAACATCTCAAAATGTCACTTCTTATTTACAGCACAGTTTTTTGACAATGAAAATATATAATTCATTTATAATTCAAGAGATAAAAGAACATTAGTTCAAGATGATCTTAAGAACAGGGCAAGTTTTAGAGGATTATGAAGGGAGAAAGTAAATGATGTAATTAACTAGTTAGTTTAATCCAACCAGTGCATTAAAATTAATGTTCTGCTAATTAATTTGGTTTACTTTAAAAATATATGAATGTTTAGGGTTTTTTTATTATTTAGTCAAAAATTTAGTCAAAAGACCCAATAATCAGTAACACAGCTAAATTTACTTAGTTCTGAAGAACCACTGGATATATGGTCATTAAAAAATTTATGTAATCACTGTTGAAATATTTCTATGACATATTCAAAAACTACTAACTTTATACAAGTGTTTATGACAATATTTGCCTGACAAATAATCTGATTTATTTTAGCATTTTCTTATATATCAGACAGAATACAAGACACTTTTGGTCTTATAGACTATAATAGCTAGGTTAGTACAAATAAACTATATTGATAGCACCAAAAAACTAGTTTGATAAAACTCAAACAACCCTGTTTTACCTTACCCTTTTTTCTGTACAGCCTGTAAACATTTATATATATATACATGTATACATATATATATATATTTTTTTTTTTAATAAATGGACTTTGCACCTAGTTTCCTCATGTTCAAGAAAGACATTATAAAGTAGTGGTTAATAGAGGTGGGTAGAAGTCTCGCAACTTGGGTTTAAATTCTGCTCTGAAACTATTAATTGTGTAATTTAGAGCAAGTTATTTACCTTTTCTATTCTTCAGTTTCCTCATCAATAAACATGACGATAATTGTAGTTACTTTAAAGAAAGATTGTTTTGACAATTCAATAAATAATAAAATATAAAGCCCATAAAAGAGTACACAAGATGTGGTAAGAGCTTAATTAATGTTCACATTAATTATTGAGTTCTTAATCTACACAAATGTCCTTTACAGCAAATCTTCTTGAGTAAATAGTCTATATTGATTGATTTTCTTATGCTTCCAAAGAACATTTGTTGAGTTCTTAATATTTGTAATTTGTAATTTTGAAGCAGATGTTGGACTACGTTTTGAAAAAACAAAGAGTAATGCAACTTACTCTGACCTAAAGTAATGCATGGTTTCATGATGAAGAGAAGGATTATATAGAAAAAATTAAAACATTATGCACATACAGGAAAAAACTAGCTGCATCAGGAGCACAGAGTTGGGCAGTGGATCCAGGCAGGAGATTAGGATTAGAGAGGTTTTGGCTTTGGGAGGATTATTTATATGCTGGGATTTGAGGAATGCATAGAATTGTCTTGGAAAATAAAGTGAAAAAAAAGATATGCAGAGAGAATGTATTATACAAAAGCACAGATGCAAGAGATTGTGGTGTGCAATATTTGGGGAAATGATTGAGGACATAGAGCATACCCTGAAGGTCAAAGATAACAAAACTTCTCTGCCATGGCAGAGGAATGGGCTCTTTGTTCAACTGACCTAGCTGCATTTGACTTCACCAGTGGCTTCTCCTTATCTGTTGCCCTCTAGTGTCACATAAAAGAGGAAAAATAGAGAATTGTTTGATTGTTTGTTTTGAGACTTCTTTTTGCAGACTAATTTCTGATGATTGGGGTTTGGGAACCAGGATACAGTAAGCGTTGAGCAAACAGTAAGCCTTCATTCGCCATGTTTGGGGATTCGTTGGCTATATAAGTTCCTTATACTTCTAGACAACTGCTGGGTTATTTGTACTTTAGTGACTCCTGGGTTAGTAGCCAAACTCAGAAGTTTTGATAAGTCAAGATCTATGAACCTAAGTACTATCTTGTATCTACCTCAGGGGCAGTGTGGATGGGTGGGTACTAAGCAAAAGGCAGCAATTGTAAAGCAATATTAAGCTAATATTCCCACTTGCCACTAGAAAGACAAAGTGGAGATACACGAGTGGCTTTCTTTTTTTTACATTTATGATGTTAATTTTTATTTACCAAGCAGAATATATATAGCAGGAGATCTGTGTTAGAAGAGTAGGTGGTCAGTTTGCTCTTTCACCTTCTTTGGCTCCTTTTTTTTTTTTTCAAATTTATTTACCACTTAATCTCCTTGCTCCTACTTAGGGTCACATTAATTTTAGTAAGGGAAGGGTTTCTGACTCTTCCTTTTAACAAGGGGAATGATTAGCAAACGTTCGAGAACCTTGGACAGCTAGCCAAAATCACAAATGACTTCCTTCAGGCAGGCTGAGTTGCTTTACATCTCTACTTCCACATAAACAAGCTCAGACTGAAGTATTTTCTTTTTGTAGAACCATTTTGAGGACTACATGGAGAAACGTACACATTTCAACATCCTGACATTTTCGATACCATTAGCACATTGTCTAATTCAAAAAAAACACAACAGATAGTAGGTTAATCAGAGACTTTACCATATTTTAAGTAGTCTGCCAATGTATCTGGGAGAGGAAACTTAATTGGCCTCCACCCCATTTCTAGTCAACCAACAACTTGTTGGATGCCATTATATATAACACTGTACTGCCAGTTACCAATTTTAGCATCATTTGGAGTTCTTTGATTGCAAGCCACAGAAACCAATTCTAGATAACTTAAAAAAATAAAAGTCTATTCAAATGCACAGAATCTAAAGAAAGACAGAATAACCAGGGTTTATGAAGTACAGGAATCAGTGCTGAGTCATAGAAATTAAGATCTCATGGACTGTATTGTTTGAACTCCAGTATTGAAATGATTCACTTCCCACCACATATCTCCATGTGCCAATTCAATCAAGATTAAAATACCAGGGAGAAATTGATTTAAGTCACGTGATTATCCTTGAGTCAATCATCGTTACCTGAGAAGGATGGGCTATAATAGCTGCCATCAAATGATCAGCCTTGGTGCTGAAATGGTGTGTGTGTGCGTGTGTGTGTGTGTGTGTGTGTGTGTGTGTGTGTGTGTGAATGCTTTCTTTGGTTATCTGCTCTTACTATACATAGTAAGACAAGAGGTAAAAGTAACTCACTACAGCTTCAATTCCCATCTGATTTGAATGATTCTCCAATTTTTATCTTAGTATTGAACATCGCTATTCATTTCTTAATCCACATTTCAGGTTTCTGTGGGCAGAGCTACTTAAATTTCCTACAATCATCTCAAACTCAACATATCTAGAAGAATATAACTTATTTTCTATCCCTGAAGCACTGATCCTTCTTTTATATTTCTTAATACAGTGAAAGTAATTACCATATCAGTCCTGCCTGCATCAGAAGCCTGATGGTAATCCTATATTCTTTGTCTTTACCACCTTTGGAAGAGATTCACCATTATGTACTGTTAATTCTACTAAATAAAGAGTTCTTGAATATATTCCAATAGGATGCTGTCTACACACCCTAGTTTACCGCAAACAGTTCCCATTTATACCTGTTACCCATAAATTATTAATTGTGCTTTCCTTCACTCTAAAAAGTTTTCCAGTTTGGATGATATATTTAGTAAGTTACATAGCCACTCTACCAATTAGTTAATTCCACTGCCAGTTCCCTACTGCCTTAACGTACTTCCTTATTACTTTTCACAGTTCAGTTCCCGCCACCTCTCCAGCTTCATTTCCTGCCATACTTCCACATGGAGGATGCATTCTAGCTATTTACAGTTCTTTGAGTGCACTCTTTAAGATTCAGATCAAGTGCTTCCTTCTCTGTGGAATGTCTTTTCTCTAACCCACTTGAAATCCTCTACCATCAATTCTCAAACAGTTAGGCAGTCCTGGAAGTACTGCCTGGCACTTCTTTATTTAGCACTCATGGCAGTAAATTGTCACTGTTCAGTTACTTGTCCACCAATTGCCATCTCCATGTGATAGCCACTCAATAGGCAAAGATTATGTTGCATTCCACTTCTTGTACATAAATATCTGATACAGAATCAAACAAAAATTATAGTAAAACACATTTATTTTCTGCAACCTCTCCTTCAGTACTGCTACACCTTGACTGAAATCAGAACAATACAACTTAGCATATCTACGTAGCAAAGTATTATGTTATCTCTCTTGAGAGTTTTTTTTTTTTTTTCTCCTAGTTGCATTTGCAATGAAATTGCCTGGAATAAAATTGAGCAAAAGAGCATCATTTTTTATTTTGATTTGCCATTCAAATTTATATATTGCAATTGGCTTTATTGTCCTGCTCTATTCTGTACTTTTAGAAAGTCAGACATATTTCCAGATTAAGTTGTTTTTAAAGCCAAACAATTCATAAGTATCTTTGAGTGTCTCATACATGCCCAGTAACTATAGCTTTTTTAACAAACCAAAGTTGGGCCCAATCAGATAATTTATGCTTATAGTAGGCCCATTAATATGACTATAAAATGTGCATGTCATTAAAATATCGTATTAAAATGGAGGAAGAATATGAGAAAATTTAAACATGGAAAAAGAATACATTATGTAAGATCTTATGTGAGGATCCCATATACATACATACATATATATATATATATATATATATATATATATATATTTATTTATTTATTATATTGTATGTATGTATGTATATAAATACTTCTTTCCTACAAAAGCAGAAAACACAACACAGTTACTTAAGCAAGTTCATTATTTCACTTAATTCAAAGTCCAGAGGTAAAATGGTTTGAGAGTTGAATAATTCAGTGCTGTATTGACATCATCAATGACCTAATTTTTTTTCTCTTTTTATGATCTGTCATGCTCAGTAAGTTGGTTTGCATTTTATGGACCCAGGATGACTACAAAATGTAGAGGAGCATAAAATGGAGTCTTTCCTTCTGTGTATCTCTTTAATGGACTTTATCCAGATGGCTCCCAGCAGATGTCTCTTCTCAATCTATTTGCCAGACTACATGACAGGACTAAGCCTAAATTGTCAAGAAAAATGGGCTTGCACTGTTTTGTTTTGTTTTTAACTAATTATTATTTACTTCCTGAAGCTAGGAAGAATCCAGAAGTTTATGAGTATGAGATACCTCAACAAAATTGGTATTTTTAATAGAGAATGAAATGGGAAATTATGGTTAGTATGCAAACTATAGTGTCTACCATATTTTATATCCATTGTATGTTGTAAAACAATATCTTAGGTCAGAGCCAGACAAGTCTAGAACTACACCAATCAAGATGCAGCTATGCAAAGAGTTGTGTCTCTAAGCATCAGAAACCTATTGCTGGCAATGACTATGGATATGGTATACTGAAAATCTTAAAAGGATAAGTGATAGGACAATATGAATTTAAACTCAGGCTGCTCCTCATATTAATCATTGTCTGATAGTTCCTTATGTCTCTTGATAAGCCTCTGTTTCTTCATATTTAAGATGGGGATAGTGGGATAAAAATCCATTGTGGTGACACTTATTATATTGTCCTGTAATAGTGTGATTATTTGTGCCTTTCTTTTATGACATCGTAAGCTCATTATGGTGAGGAATGTATCTTCTTTGGAATATCCCTGGTAGCTACTATAGCAGCAGAGTCAATGCCCAACAACTATAGTTAATACCTGAGGATTACATTATGAAAATATGTACTAAATCATGTTGCATAGTATTTAGCAAGCAATTGACATTTAATTATTTGATCAGTAGTGATTATTTGACTATTTTGACTAGAATTAATTGCTAAACATATTTAAGCAATACTAATTAGAATGACAGGCTATTGGAAAACATACAACATGTAGCAGTTAACACACCTAGAATTAAGGCCTGCCCCTTTCACGGTCGTTTTACCCTGAAAAATCACTTTATGTGCTGAACATCAGTTTCCTCCCTTGTTAAATGAATATTTATTACCTAAACCATTGTGGAATTAGGATGCTGTGATGATAAATATCTCTTATAGTTACAAAGTGACTCTATAGTCACTTCAATAAAACTATGTGCTGAAGCTCTGAATAGTAATGATGGGTTGAGAATCACCAAATGTATCCACTGCTTCCTAACCAGTTAATAAAAATTTACTAATTTATCTTCGATCTTACCTGACTCAATTCATCTGCTCTAAAAAAAATTTACACAAATATGATTTATTTGAAACCCATTATTATATCATTAGCTAACATTTCCTTACTGATTGTTTTTTTACTAGGCTTCTTTCTAAGTATCCCATGCATTCACTCATAAAAATAGCTTTTTCATTATTCCAGTTTCCAGATGGCCAAACTAAGTTTTACAGAGGACAAAATTTTCTCTTCCACAATGATATAGTTCATGAGAAGCAGAAGCAGATTTTATACTCAAGTTTGTTTGACTCTAGATAATCAGGTCAATTATCCACTCTATTATAAGACCATTCAAATAAGGTAGATATGTCTGGCTAATATGAAAATAGCATGATGAGGAATCAGGTACTAGGCCATTTTTGGATCTCTCAGTGAGGCTGTATCTAAATAGTTTGGCAATTTCTTCTTGCTATTGTAGAAAATACTATTTGATAAAGCATACATTAAAGCTAGTCTACTTTCGCTATTAAGAAATGATCTTCATTTAATACTTACTATAACACCTTGTTCCTGTCACTTGAAAAAAGTCATGTTTTTCTTACTTGCAAGACAAAAGACAAAAGCAGCAGTTTAATATACAACTGAAAACTAATAAGATCACTTACAGCATCATATTGAGAGCAAACCCCCTAGAAGATGATTCAGAGTTTCTTATTTCCAGTTCTTAGAGTAATATGATTCCCACTCAACAGAGAAAGTACAAAACGGTACTCATTGGAATAAGAAGGTGTTAACTATAGAAATTATACAATATAAATGTTCTGATGTTATAGATACAAATTACAGCATGAAAACTTTTCAGTAGAGCACACTGGTCTGCTCAGTTTCCAATGGGTTTTCCTTAGAGCTCTAACCCTATTGAAATAATATCTTAACATGGAGACTGTTCAGATGCTCCTATGAGCCAGCCTGTGAAACATGTTAGTTTCTCAGTAAATGTTTGCAGAATGAGCAAATGACTCCGTGAAGAACCAGGAAATGTAAATTTTTCCGTTTTGAAGGGTTCATAGTCTATTTGGACATGACATAGACATGAAACAACTTTAAGAAATTAAGGTGTAGATATGAATGTTTAGATGATCGCAAAGTGAAATTTTGAACTATAGCAATTGATGGAAACTATCTTATGAATCAAAGCTCTGCATAACAGGATGAGACTCTGAAGGCTTGTTGCTCACTATAATATAGCCTCTTTCACTGGCTAAGAGAGGAAGTAGGGACACATTGCATAGAAACATTGCAGAAAGTAGGAATTAATGGTGAGGCAAAGCTCACCTGGCCTGTGGTCCCTGAACTCGGAATCATTTCAAAGTATTGGAACTATGAGCATAGTGGAGAAACCATGATCATAAATAGCTGCTTCAAAATTTTAAACTGTACATCAAAAGATAAGCTACTGCAACCCAGCCTTTAAAATTCTACCCATCTCTGGCTTCATAAAAACTGTATCGGCCAACTGCAAAGTTACAGTTCATTCTGTTTCAGATTGGTTAAAACAATACCCAAGGTACAGAGGTGCTGAAAGGCTTAGTTATTGCTAGTTAAGGGAGTTGACAATCGTGAATAAAAATTGCTCTTAGTGCCAAGTAGAATTGTAATCAATGTCATTGTCATTTGAACCACATTGTTTGGAGTGTAACCAATTGTGAAACCAACATAATTCAAAAACTAAATTAGAAAAACAGATGCTTCTTTTGTTTGGAAATTTTAGTTTCATTTAGCCATATTGTATATCATTTTCTCTGACTACACCACATAGAAAGAAAAATCACAGAGCATAATGCAAAAATGCAGAAACATATTTAGCAAATTTGTGGATTTCATAAGTCATTTATAAACTTTGGATTTATAAACAATTTCAAAGGCTCTTGAAAATATTTGTAAACACAAGAGTCTCTACAATGTTACATATAATTATACCAGGCCTTTCAAAAGCATATTCTAAATAGAGTTTATGCAAATATCAAGTTTCATATTTGGGGTTTGTTTTGGAGACAGTGAACAATTTATTTTTCAATTTCTTTCTTCACTGATGCTCATGATTAAGCTAAATACATTGGTGCAATAAGAGAAAAGAAATTTATCTCATGCATAATTTCTAAATTGACTTGTAACTTTAGGAAGTCAATCTATACAGAACGGGATTTATTTTTGCAGTTCACTAACGTCGAAGCAATTTTGCTTTCTCTACAGTTTCAAGTATTTTTAAGGGAATTAGGAAGTTCACTTTTAATGATTCTGAACTACTAGTCTTCCTATGATTTAAAAACTAACATTTTTAACTGTGCATGAAGTCAGTGGCATTGTATATTCATGTACAGCTTCTATCGTGGGCATGCATACAATGCTAATTTATATTTAAAACAATTCCAGAAATATTGGTATTTTTAAAAGTATATACCCTTCCAATGCATCATCAAGAGGAAATAGAAGCTCCAAACACATACATTCACACACACACACACACACACACTTGACAAGTGCAAGCACTAAGGGGAAAAATACTTATGTTTATGATGTTAATTTTAAGCAATCAAAAGTATAAACAATAAACTATCTTTTGCTACATTTACGGCACATCATTGTGAGTATAAACTTAGAGATGTAAGTTTTGTTTTTAATCCAATAGTCTGAGGTGCTTCTATGATGTTTATATCAACAACATTTTACTTCCAGTAATTTAAAAAAAAAAAAAAACTCATCTGGCTTGTAGTTCAAAAGCTCTTGATAAAACGTTAGACTTCTTTGAGAGTAGAGTATACATAAATCAGAACCACAAGGAATAAATTTCCTGTTTCTTACAAGTGGGATAAAAACTGCTGTGCTTGGATTATAGGAAGAGTTTACAAGACATTGGAAACTTATACTTGCTGCCCCAAAAGGCTTTTCTTAAATTAGGAATGGTAGGGTGGGTGGCTTGCTGCAAAGAACCTGGGCTTTGGAATCTGTATACTTCCTGGTAGAGCAAAGAAGCATCTCTATGAACTAGTTGTATAGCCTTCAACAAATGATCTCACTGCATCTATGTTCTTATCTATAAAATGGATAAAATAATACACTTTTATGAGATTAAAGGTTTGATGGCATACAATATATAGAATTGCTGGCATAGAATATATGCTCAGTTAATCTTAATTTTCTCTTTTATCTTCCTATCTTGGTTTTTTCGCTTCCAACAAAGCAAAGTAAAAGATAAACATTTAAACTGTATTATGAGAGTAAATGAATAAAAGATATTTAATTTTGTTTTATCATTCTATGGTTAGTCAACTAAAATACAATTGATTATCATACCAATATATCGTTTTGTGCAGTGTAGTTACTTGATCCACAGTTTCAATTTTTTTAAAATTCAGCTGTCTTATCTAACGGAGAAAATAAGCAAATTGAGAAGAAAAGGAAGAACAATTAATAAATGCAGAAGATTCTTGCCACCATTCTAATAAAGAATGTGAATCTCCTAACAAACTAGAGATGGAGACACAATCTGGCTTTGCATTTTGTCATTGCCTACCACTGAGTGAAACACAATTTTATCATTCCAAGGTACTTATTTTCAGTACAACATGCCCCCTAAATTTATGCCAATCATTTCATCTGAAGGAAAATAGTGGTTCACAGATCTTCAATATCACTTTTCTCTAAGATATTGCTAATTGCCATATATATATATATATATATATATATATATATATATATATATAATCTTATATATATTTATACATATAAAATATATTTTTTCTCTTCTCAGTGATATTAAAGCTTAACTCACATTTACCTTGATATTTTGCTGTAAGATTAAAGTATATAACAGAACACAGTGGTGTGTTATTGTCAAGGAGCATATAAGAAAGAAGAAAATAGTTATAAGCACTATAAATACATTAAAATAATTTTAAATATTTTTTATTTTTCAATTATAATTAGCATACAATATTATATTAGTTTAATGTATACAACACAGTGATTAGACATTTATGTAACTTACAAAGTAATCACATAAATAAGTCTAGTATCTATCTGACACCATACATAGTTACTAAAATATTATTGGCTATATTCTCTATGCTGTACTTTACATCCCCATGACTATATTGTAACTACCAATTTGTACTTCTTAATTCATTCCCCTTTTCATCCAGTCCCTCAACTCCCCTCCCATCTGGCAACCCTCAAAATGTTCTCTATATCTATGAGTTTGTTCTCTTTTGTTTGTTTATTTTGTTCTTTAGATTCCACATGTGAGTGAAATCATTGGATTTGTTTTTCTCTATTTGACTTTACTCCACTCAACATAATACCTTCTAGGTCTATCCATGTTGTTGCAGATGGCAAGATTTCATTATATATATCTATATATATTTATTTATATAGATATATATATAATGTATATCATGTATATAATGTATATCATTTATATAATGTATATCATATATATAATGTGTATATGTGTGTATATGTGTGTGTGTGTGTGTGTGTGTGTGTGTATATATGTATATATATATGTATATCATCTCTTCTTTATCTATTCATCCACTGATGGATACCCAGGTTGCTTACATTTCTTGACTATTATAAATAAGGCAGCAATGAACATATGAATGCACATACACCTTTAATGTAGTATTTTGTGTTTCTTCAGATAAATACCCAGAAGTGGGATTACTGGGTCCTTATTTATCTCTTGTTATAGTCTTTGTTGTAAAATCTGTTTGGTCTGATATAAGTATTTTACTCCAGATTTTTTTGTTCATTTATGTCCATTTTTATAAAATATCTTTTTCCATTTCTTTACTTTCAGTGTGTGTGTGTCTTTCAATCAGAAGTGAGTCAGCCTATGAAAGGATCTTGTTTTCTTATTCATTCAGCCATCCTACCTTTTGATTGGAGCATTTAATCCTTTATGTTTGAAACAATTGTTTATATGTATGTAGTTATTACCATTTTAATATTCATATTTTAACATCCTTCTTTCTTTTCTTCTTCCTCTTCTTCTTCCTCTTCTTCTTCCTTTCTTCTTCCTCTTCTTCTTCCTCTTCTTCTTCTCCTTCTTCTTCTCTTCTTCTTCTCTCTTCTTCTCCTTCTTCTTCTTCTCCTCCTCCTTCTCCTCCTCTTCTCCTCCTCCTCCTCCTCCTCCTCCTCCTCCTCCTCCTCCTCCTCCTCCTCCTCCTCCTCCTCCTCCTCCTCCTCCTCCTCTCCTCATTACAGTTGAGCCTTGGCTACTGTTTGCATATCAGTGGAAACTGACCCTTGGGTTGATTGGTCATGATGATTGGTCAGTGAAGAGCCGACCCCGTGAAACAGGATTCACTTTCACAGGCTATGGTGCCTAGCCAGTCTGCCTTTTGGGTGTGTCGTCCTCAAATGCATTTCTGGATGGTGCTTCAGCTCAGGTTGAAGCCAACCACAGGAATGCTTACTCCAGAGCCTCTTGGAGGGGCTCTGCACAGGCCAAGTTCATTCACAGTCTGTGCATGCCCGGCACCACCTGACAATAGTCACCAAGCAATCCACAGATGGCTATCACCTGTGCTGGGCTTAGAGGTGTCTTGCTAGGCCGAGCCATGAACAGAGGCTGGTGCCACTGTCCACTAGCTGGGTTTTGGAGCTGCTCAGCAAAGAAGTATGCAACACGTGGGATCCAGAGCTGCTTGGTTGGGTTTTCTGAACCTTTGAGAGATTTTAGGAAAAGCCACAAGCATGAGCCAAGACATGTTATTTGTGTGAAAAAGCCACTGGAAGTGGTTTGGTAGGCCTGCAAGTTGGGAAGATGGGGTCTCAGGGAATCACCAATGTAGGTCAAATTGTGTTATCCATGTTAATAGCAACTCAGCTATGGAGACCACCTATGTCTGCATAGTGAAATGGGGGAGGACTCAACAAAGAAACCATGGCTTCTGCCAGTATTTCTGTCTGGGGGAAAGCCACCCCTCCAGCCTATCGTTATTGAGGAGAAAAAAAAAGGGATGGAAGAGATTTGTACTGATGAGTGGTCAAATTTTGTACACATAAGAAATGTTTTTAGATCTTGAGATATGGAATTAATGGAAGGAAAATGCAGATATTAAAAGTAAATATTCATTAAAATGTTTAATTAGGAAGATGCCAATTAACTGAGAAATTTCTGAAGCAAAAATTAAATATATTTACTAGTTTTATAGAATAATGAGGAAACAAAATAATACTTACACATTTCAGAATGAATGGTCAAAGAGAAAAGCATAGAACAATGCTTGGAAAAATATAACCAAAACGAATCCCCCAAATGTGCATATGCACATCTCATACCCATCTACTAATTACTCAAGTTTCCAAAATGAAAATGAGACAATTAAAATTAGTAGCAACAAAAGTTAATTATATTGAAGTAGACCAAGGGTTGAGGTGCTTGAACTCAATAATCACTCTTTAAGATATCGAATCCAAAGATAAAACTTTTCTTCAAGTTTGTTACCTGGAGAATCAGACAAACCTCTTGTTCTTCCCAAGTTCTAGGAACCATGTTGAATTTTAAGGCAAATGCCATTAAAAATAGTCTTAGCCTGTTCTGGCTGCTACTACAAAAATTCCGTAATCAGGTGTCTTAAACAGCAAACATTGATTTCTCACAGCTCTGGAGACTGGAAAGCCCAAGATTGAGGTGCCAGCACATTTGGTGTCTGGTGAGAACTGGCTTCCTAATTCATAGACAATCATCTTTTTGCTGTGCCCTCATATGATGGAAAGGGGTGAGGGAGCTCTCTGGGGTTGTTTTTATAGGAGCTATCTGCTATAAGATTAAAGTGCATAACAGATCTTTATATAACGTACTATCCCAATAATCAGGACTTCACTCTAATGACCTAAATACCCCCAAATTTCCCACTGTTGACATAAAAATTTGAGGCAGGTACATAAACATTTAAACTAAAACAGTTATTAATCTTTAGTAGTTAGTAGCTTAGATAGATATCTAAACATTTTTAAATAGATAGCTGGATTGATTTTCAAAGTATAGCTTCTTAAATTTCATTAAAAATACGAAAAGAAAGGGAATGTTTCATTGTTTACTAAGATTACTGCTGGCTGGCCAATAGTAATCGCATGTACATGTGACCCAAAATATACTGTTCTCTTCACATTCAAGTCTCAATTTTAAATTGAGCCCATAATGAGATGTAGGTACATAGACCCAAAAGAGAGGGAGGTACCAGCACCCATTTCTAATAACCTGTTCATTCAGAGGTTTGCTACTTTTGAAGAGGGTTCATTTGATATTGTGAGCCTCCTAGACTTACCTAACCCTCTATTATCTACAAGTGCTTATTCATGCAGGACAAGAAAAAAATAACAAAGAGGGTTAACAAATACCTTCAGAGCTATAATATCAAAGGGTATGGGGCTCCATGTAACAATATCTTTTCATTTAAGGCTGGGATTTTAGAAGAGAAATAGGATTATGAGAAGAGAAAAGCTTCTATACAAAGGGGTACCATAGGACAAATAGGTGTGTCTTATACCTTGGCTCAAGATATTGTAATGAT
Organism: Eonycteris spelaea; assembly: GCA_003508835.1. Classification (NCBI taxonomy): domain Eukaryota; kingdom Metazoa; phylum Chordata; class Mammalia; order Chiroptera; family Pteropodidae; genus Eonycteris; species Eonycteris spelaea. The sequence goes on along the minus strand of PUFA01000046.1, from coordinate 4,765,346 downwards.
GGACTAAGACAGCTGGTCTAAGGATAAATGGTACAAGAGCTGTTGAAAATAAACTGTAGGAGAAAAAAGAAGAAATCTTTAAATCTAGTAATTATAAAAACAAAGAATGTGAGTCAGAAAGATAACAATGAAGAGGATGTCTGGTAATTCATAAAAAGAAAGCAAATGAGAAAAGGGGTCATAATCAATACTTGAGATCAATCAGCATAATAATACTAGGGTTTGGGTAATCATCAGAGTAAACTTACAATCTTAGTAGAAAAAGGTAAATAATTATTATAAATATTTAATCAGTTATATCATACGTCTCTCGTTTAGAATCTAGAATTGAAAAGGCCTATCTTAATGAAAAAGTCCACAGAAAGTATAAAAAGCAAGATAGAGCTCTATGTTTATAAAATATGAACTTGTGAGAAATCTATGAATTGGAGAATGGTTGAAAGCTGACAGCATATTATTGGAAGCAAAGAAAAGGAGGCATGTTCATAATATTTACTTATGTAGAATACTTAAAGCCATTCAGTCAGAGAAAAAGAAAATGCATTACTGACATATGTGACCAAATATATATAAAAGCAAAATAAAGTAAGGATGATGAGCTTTGGTTATCTGGATTTATTAGTTTTCTACTGCTGTGTAACAAATTACTATAAACTTAGTGGTTTTAAAAATATCCATTTATTTGCTCAGAGTTCCAAAATCTGGCATAGTGTTACTCTGTCCTCTGCTGAAGGTCCTACAATGTCAAAATCAAGCTGTTAGCCTGACTGAGTTTTCATCTCGAAGTACTGAAAAAGGTTCTACTACCAAGATTATTCAGGCTTTGGCCAAATTCATTTTTTTGTGTGTTTAGTACTGAGGTTCTTGTTTCTTTGCTGGCTATTAGCCAATAGCTGCTCTCAGCTCTTAAAAGTCACCTACATACCAGGCCCCTCCATCTTCGAATTATCAATGGCTCCTGGAATTCTTCTTCTGCTCAGAATCTCTGACTTACTGGTCTAGGAGTAGGCAGAGAAAACTCTACTTTTCAAGGGCTTGTATGACTATGTCAGGCCCACCCTATCTTATGGTTAACTGTGTCATAAAGTAATCTAATTACATGAGTAAAATCCATCATATTCATAGTCTCAGGAACTGTTCATTGAATGAACATGAAGGGTCAGGAAATGTTGAGGCCATCTTAGGATTCAGCCTACCATACTGGACACCTGTTAACAAGTCTTTTTTTTTAGCAAAAGCAGAGCAAGTAAACCTGACCACATGATAAATTACTGACTGTTTCTTAAGAGAGGTGATAGTTTCCTTCTGCTCTGTTCTGTTCTAGCTCCTTGTGGATACCGTATCCATCTCTAGTGTAGACATTAAGCATAGTAGTAGCAATTTGAAGCATTACAGAGATGGGGAAGTCTTGAAACTGTTAAGAAGAAGGAATATCTGAGTGCCAAGACTGTGTAATGTTCAGGAGAGGAGTCAGAGAGACAAAATTAATTGTTTTCTTGACTTCTCTTTTTTTTAGGGTACATGGTAACAATGGATAGGTGAAAGCAAGAAGGAAGCATCCTAGTTCAATACGAGGTAGAACTTCATTTTTTAAAAAATCACATTTCTTGAAAATCCCTGAGAATTTGTACAGAAGATGCTTAGCTACTTTACTAGAGACTTTATTCTTTAGAGTACAAGTAAATAGGAGTTCAGGAGAAAAATGGATTTATGGTCAAATTTACGTAGGAAACTCTAGATTTAGCAAATAAACGATGCTTGTCTCCTTCTTTGGGATTTCTCAAAGACTTTATTACGGTCTGTGACTTTCTAATGAAAGGGTATATGATGCAACATTTCCCAAATTAATTGAACACCAACCATTTTATTTCATTGAGACACTCTTGGGGCAAGCATTTTCCAATTTTACTTGGTAAACTGCTGTGTTTTATGGGGAATTGATGCACTAAAGAGTGATCTGAAGTAACCATTGCAGTCCCTTCCGTGATTCATGACACATTCAAGTACTTCTGGAACTAGATCATCTTTATCATTGTAAACTGAATATATATACAGCAGCCATAGAAAGTGGAGAAATGTCTTTTGAAGTCCTATGGGACTTTTCTGGATTATACATTTCTTATGGAAATCTGTTCAAGAACAGTGTTTGGTACCTTGCTTCCTCAAAGCCTTAGCTGCAGGTAACTGAATGAAAGGTCACCTAAGCAAAATAAATTCAACAAAAGTTATTAATAATGAAGTAGAAAATAAGAAATTACTGTGATTCACTCCTGTCAGTCAATAATTCAGGTGGAAAAGACCCCAGTCTTTCGGACTTGTAAGTGGTTGGAAGCTAGCGCATTTTATCAACTCAGGCACTGAGTCTTTGATGTCTCTGTTGATGAGTTTCATTGTTATAAAAATGTGAGAGGTTTTCCCCAATTGTTTCTTTCACTACTACTCAACAAATTCATTTGCCTCATAGATAATACTGTAACCAATGAAACTAAAACTTTGTATATCTGGTTAAATACTTCTTATAGTGAATCCCCTGAGATTCCTTTTTGGAAAATACTGTACTGCAGTTCAATAAATTCAGCAGATAACATCATTTTAAAATTTTTGTAAAATTTTTGAACAGAAAATGTAACTGATTTTTCATATCTCAGTATTCCAAATGTTGACTTCAATAGAAATAAAGTTGTAAAGGACTGTCTTCTGAAGGAATCTCACAATTCCTGAGCTAAAAAGTTTTTTGCATATCCTTATTTCCAGCTTTTCATGGAAAGAGAGTTAGAACCAAGGAGGTAGCAGTGATGTGACTGGAGCCAGCCCAGCTATTAGTCTATTTCTTTGTATTAGATTTTTTTTTCATATCTTTGTTCTATTATCTATGGTCCTCATTATCTTTTGTGTGTGTGTGTCAAATATCGCACCATAAATGTGAATAATTTATCTCACAATACTCTGTATCATGCTTTTCTTCATAGTCAAATGTCCAAGATATACATACGTGGTCACAGTATTTCTAGTAGCGAACCTGGAATTCTTTAATCATGAGTTCTCCATATTTATGTCTGTTCACTGAATTTGAATTTGTCTATTATTTTCAATACCACAACCTATGGAAGACCCCTTACCTGAAAATTTTAATTTCAGACTAGTTTACAACAGAAAAGTACTCAGATAAAGCTAAGTCTCACATATATTTATATAAATGCTATAGAAATAAGATCATCTCAACAAAAGTTTGTCATATCTAGCAAAGTAACAAGACTACCAACACATTAATTTTAGGAGAGGAAAAATTTCCTTTTTAATCGAGTCTCATTTTTGGTCTTTGGGATAGCATCAGTATCTATAATGCAGGTTTCTCATTTTGAGGTGATAAAATTTAATATTCTTCCTGTTAATTATTGTAGGTTGGGGGGAGGACTTTAAAAAGGGGTGGAGGAGGAAGAGAAAAATATTTAATAAGAAATCCTAAAAAAAATCCTAATTAAAAAAAAACTTCCCACTAATATATCCTTAAATAAAGAACATCTTAATTTATCTAAGACAGGTAATATCTGTGTAAAAATCTCATATTAACCCACAAATGTCCTTCTGCCTGTGCTGAGAAGCACCAACTCTCAGGCTAGGGGAAGAGCTTGGCCTCTCAGGTCCACTCAATTCTTGGCCTATAGGCTGAGATTGCCACCAAGGGAGCCAATTAGTGCCAAATATGTTGGTGGTTTTTTGATGTAGGAAAATCTCCCTTAAGAACTGGACTGAGATGAGCCATCAAATGATAGTGATTTTCAGTCACTAATGATCTGGGATTTAAATAGAGACTTTTAATTGAGTTACCAAGCAACCTGCAAATATTTTGGTGATACCTGCTGAGTCAATTGGGTAGTTTGTAACCTACTCTCCTCTGATTATGTTATCTTTGATATGAGTACATTACATGTTATAAATAACCCACATGGGTTTTCTCCTTTGTCATTAGCCAAGAAAAGTGATCATTGAGTCTTTTGTTCAATCCTTCCATTATGTTTCCATATGTCCAAAAAAGGTCGAGTAAATAGTGGCTATAGGGAATACAGAAAAAATATTTTCATTAAGTCTCTTCTTATACCTCCAGCTTCTCCTAAGTGGAGTAAGATGGCATGAAATCAGAAAGGACACAATAATTTGTTTTGTAAATCATAATTCCACTTAATTAACACAGTCAGAATTTTGTTTGTTTCTTAGATCTGTTTTTAAAAAAACAAAATGTAAAATGTTAAGGATATTGTTATTATGGTTTTTGTTCCACTGAAGAGTTATTTTCAAAGAAAACTTGTAGAGAAAAATAAATTCTGCCTTTCATTGTTTCCAGATGTCTCTCTTCTGTCAGTCCCTGTGGCCAAACTTTCTGACTACTACTGTCATTCCCTCCAGTCCTTCTTGTTCAACCACCCTCATGGGTCTCCCTTGGTTCCTTAAACTACATCCTTCAGTTGTCTTGCCCCATTTTGGGGTCGGTATTATTTTTCTCAATGTTATTGTTCTGCCCCTCTGGCTTTTAGGTAACATTTCACATTGCCTTTCAAATTGCACTTCTCTAAGTACAAGGTGGGCTTTTCAGAAAGGCTGCTTCTCCCTTTGACATGTGTGTGGTATAACTCCCCTACTGTAGATGAAGCAGTGGCCAGACCTTTGCTTCTCCCAGCTTTTCTTCCACACACAGCTTTGCCTTTCTCCTCAGTAGCTTATTTGAACTCTTTTTGAGGGGGTGTTCCTAAGAGAATATGTGCTCTGTTTGCCTGGCTTTGTGTTTCTTTGAGCACCTTTTTCTCTCCCTTTGAGAACTTGCCTACACAAGAAATAACATCAAGAGACTTAACATTTCCATTCCTAGTTCTATTCTAAGTGCAAGCAGTTGAGCAGATGATAACATAAGACATGGTGATGTTTCAAAGATCACAGTGAAAGGACCCTATAGCTCTCCATTGCATTGTACAAATGAAGAAACTGAGGAGCCAACATGTTAAAAGGCTGACAAATGTTACATACATAGTACAAATGGCTGAGAATTAAATCCTGCCTAATAACTTCTAACCATGTGCTCTGTGCAGTGCAGTGCATTCTGTTATCTGTTATTTGATCACGGTATTCTTACCCAATTTCATCTGCAACAGGTGGTCAAAACAGAAAACAAAGATTCTATATGTTTGTTATGGAGACATTTCACCTATAAAATATAAAATAAAGGATAATAGTATTGAGAAAGGCATAGAAATGGAAAAATGAAAAAAATGTCAAAAGAAACATTTTAGTTATGGTTGAAGCTCTAAAGAGTTATGCAGAGGAGACAATGTTCCATGATTTTAAGTATTGTATACCTGTGAATCAATGCTCTACTTGCCAAAGCATCAAAAGTTAAGTGAAAACACACACACACACACACACACACAGAGAACAGGACATTCTTAAAAGATTATCATACTAAGAAGTTTGAGGTTGGTGGAATATTTCTGTTTTTGAATTTAAAACTTGGAAAACTTTTCAGTTGTGGTTTTTATGTTATACTCCTTAAAAAATTATTTCTAAGTATATTTTGAGCTGAATGATCAGTGGGCTCCCATTAAGAGCCTCTGTAAAGACAGCTGTTAACAGAGGTTGCTGAAGTGTGAGATGTGGTTTCTGGTTGATTTTTTTCATTTCTATTGTTTCCTCCCTTCTTTTTCTTCTCTGACCAGCCTGAAGCATGATACAGTCCAGGCTGGGAACTACCAGCTCACAATAAAGCAATATTCTAATTATCTTCTTTTTAGTCAGAGTTTCTTTTGACAGGTGTCAACTAGATTTAAAATGGTTGATTGTTGGGTTTTCTTTCTTTTTTCCCCTTTTTTTACATTGTCATCCCTTGAAGTGGGGTTAAATGCTGACATCTCTTTGTGCTTAACTAGAGATAACTATCAAAGAAATGTATAAATTACAGCTCCAGTTACACCAAAGTTTAAGAGACACAACTACCTCTAATGACAAAATGCACATTTGACCTTGACTATCTTTTTGTGAACAGAGTTGTGAAGTTTGGTTTATGAAATATCAGATTCTACATAGTTTCTACTCATTTTTTCAGATACTTTTGCAAGTGGCGTATCCTTTAGTTATTCTATCGTTTTATCAATTTCATGAATAAATTACAGAGTTCTGCTTCTTATCAAAGAAAACGTTCAACTCAGGGAACACAAAATATTTTTTTAGACCATAAATTATTCTTAAAGAAAATCTTAGAGGACATAGACACTCTCTATGGTATATATTTATATATGTGTGTGTATATGTAAGAGAAAGTGAATGTGTCTGCTTGGTGGTATTAGTTTTAAGTGGTGATAGACAGACTTCAGATTGTCATTTCAAACCAGCCTGAAAAAACAAGCAAGCAAGCAACCACCAAAAATATTCTTTTCAATTCCTTGACCAACAACTGTGAATGACAAAGTATGCTCAGCTCTTGTTATGGTATTTTCTTCCTGTTTATTGGCACAGAATGTGATTTCGTGTAGAAGGTTGGAAAATGACCCCTTGTAATGATGGGATTTACATAAATAAATGCTGATAGCACAAAACAGATAATATGCTGTGGGTATCATCACAATAAGTTGTCTCCTACTGACACACAGTCTAAGTTGGAAGCACACAATTATGCAAATCAAACTAATGCCAGTTGCTCATTACTGTCATGGTGGTAAAGGCAAAAACATATCCTCTATAGACAGTTCGAGGCTGGGCCACAAGCCAAAATGTTTGGTTTTGCTGACAGAGTAACTGAGTCAACAAAAATAGGATATAATCGTAATACATCAGAGGAATCCACATCAGGGCAGACCTGAAGCTTAATGGACTGTGAATCCTATATCTGTGCAGAGAATTCTTTCACTGGTATTGACCCATAATATGTCTGCTCCCACATTCGCCGATTCTTTAGAAATAGATTACAGAAGCTATTTGGGGGGAACCTAAAATGTCTGCAAGACATTCTATTGGCTTTTCTAAATGATATGACATTTATAAATACTTAAATAATGTTATCTATTCCAAGTTTAAACACCTCCCAGAATATTTCAAAAGACTTTTTGTTGTTCTATCTTTGTTTGTCCTGAGTTCTCATTATGGCACTAAAGATGTTGTCAAACAATAGAATGTTTATTTGTCACATAAATATCTTTCCTATTTAAAAAAAGAAATCACTGTTACTAGGAGAAATTTAACCCTATAGAGTAGATAATGGATCTGATTTTCACGCAGCTAAACCTGAGAGTAAATGAGGTCATGGAGTAGGAGGTCAGTTAAGCAATGGCTGTTGATCCACCAGTTTAATCCATCTCTCTTCTAAATGACAGTGTCATATATGTGGTGACTGATACCATGAATGGCCTAGATGCTTCATCCTCATGATATCGCACGTCCTTTGCTATGAGACTTACAGTCCTTCCCATTAATAAGTGGACACATGCCCTTGCTATGTGGTTCTGAGTTTAGCCATGTGACTTGCTTTGGCCAATGAGATATAATCAGATGTACTAGAAGCAGAGGCACAGAAAAGCATTTTGCCATATCTGCACATGCTTTCTCAGCCACTGTCTGGGAAATGTCTGGTCTTGCTTGCTGGAGGGCAAGAGACACATGCAAGAGAGCTGAGTTGTCCTATAGAGGCCAGCCTCGATCAACGAATAATCAACCAACCCAGACACCTGAGTGAGCTCAGACCAGAAGCACCTAGCTGAGAGCATCCTAAATCAGAGTCACAGACTCAAATATTCTTTAGGTTTCAAGTCCCTGAGTTCTGTATTATTTCTTAAGCAATGTTATTGCCTTAATTTCAACTAACAAGTTTTCACAAAGTTCTACAAAATTAAAAATATGAGAGATACACTATATAAATAATAAAAAAGAGATTATTGAGTCAACAGGTTTAAGGTATAAACATATAGGAAAAATACAAATCAAAACCACGATGAGGTGTCACTTCACACCCACTAGGGTGGCTATAATCAGACAACAGCAATGTTAGCAAATATATAGTGAATTAGAGCCCTTATTCATTGCTGCTAGGAGTGTAAAATAGTGAATAACAAAATTCAGGCTATCCATACAATGGAATATTATTCGGCAATCGAAAGTCAATAAATACTGATATATGAGACAACATATGAGTCTTAAAAACATGCTAAGTGAAAGATGCCAGTTGCAAAAGACCACACACTGTATAATTCAATTTATGTAAAATGCCTAAAAGAGGGAAATCTAGAGGTTACCTAGAGCTGGGATGGAGAATAGGCTGGGTGTTGGGTGGGACCTGGGGTGTAATTGCTAATGAGAAATAGAGTTTTCTTTTGGGGTAATAAAAATGTAAAATTAGACACTGATTTTCACAGAGCTGTTGCTCTGCCTTTCTCTATCTTGTTTTCTGTGATACTGACTCACACGTCTCTTGAGCTTGAAACTGTTATGTGAAAGAGAAACGATACCACTTGTCATTTCTTAGGGTTTGCACACAAAGACAACTTCAGTGAGTAAACTATAGCCACCCTGGCATGCTTGGAGGTGCTCCTATCTTAATAATCACTGCCTCTCTTTAAGCAGCTGGTTTGAGGTTTAAATTGCTTTGTCTTGTGAAACTGAGTAAATGGATAGCCCATAACACTCTTACCTGCCCTGCCCCCTTGGGCATCACCATCTAATATGGGAGCTTTCATATTGCCCCTTTCCTTACCCTACAGAAGTCGCAGCCTTTATTCAGGCCTGCATTATTTTTGTTCCATTTTTTTTTCCAGTGATTCACCCTTTTCTGTTTCCTCTCTCCTCTTATTTACCCTCCTAACTCCCCCAGGAGTGATAGTTGTGAAGTGCATATCTTGATTGATAATTTGACAGCCTTACACAAAAAATTTTACTGGCTTCCTTTTGCTTCTGAGAAAATCAAATTTTCTTAGTGTAATTTGTAAAACCTTTTATGATCTCTTAGATGTAGTAACCTACTTGCTGTTCTCTATCACGACTTTAAATAAGTGCTCCCTTGTCTTTGTGGGTGGTAGGAAGGAAAAGATTAAAAGTGACAGTAGACAAATATACTGGGGGGGGGGGGATGGGGACTTGCTATTCAATGGGTATAAAGTTTCAGTCATGAAAAAGTTCTAGAGATCTGCTGTACAACAGTGTGTTTATAACAATACTGAACTGTACATTTTAAAATGTGTTAAGAAGGTAGGCCATGTGTGTATTTTAACTCAATAGAATAAAAAAATATATCAATATTTATGTAAATGCAGATATATCTTCACTGACCTCTCTTCCCTTAATAAACCTTGCCCATCCTCTGAAAATTCCTAGAGTACTGCTTCTGCCAAGAGGCCTTTCTTAAACGCATCTGAGTGAAGTTTCTCCTTCCGTGTTTCTAGAAGCAATGTGTGCACACACCACACAGCATTATAATTTCGAAGTTTTTTCTCCAGACTCAGTTTATAACAAAGTATTACCAGTCTGCATGATGCCTTTCTTTTTTCTCTGTAATTCATTTTATATTCCCTTATCCCTATGTCTTCCCACCACTCCATCTCTTTAGACATCTGCTGTAGTGTGTTCTTTGGATCCATAAATGTCTATGAAGACTTGATTTCAGATAAATCCTTGTAAAAATAGTGTATGGTCATATCTGTGTGCATTTTTCACATAATTGCTATTATACTTGTCTGTTTCTACCACTGGATCATAAGTTACTTGATGGCAGGAAACCAGCTTCTTTCCAAACTGACACCTTGCACAGTGTCTGATACTCAGTAAGAACTCAATAAATGTTTATTCAACCCCTGCATGAGACAATAAGTTAATGATTTAACAGGCCTAAATTTTAGTTGACTTTCTAATGACTTTTGGTGGACTTTGCAAGTGTCATATCTCTTTTCAATAAACTGACCATGAGAACTCACAACGAGAGCTGAAATCTTAGAATATGAAACCATTTGAATCTCAGCCTCTTTTGCTACACCCATTTCTTCATTCTCCAAGGTGTTGCTCCAGTACTTCCTCCTTATTGATGCTAGTATACATTATAGACTATCTTGTGTACAGTGACTTAAATGTTTAGTAGATTTCTACTTCTTTTTCAAAATGATTGATGACTAAAAGCTGAAGTGATCAACTCCAGAGGGAACCCGAAGTTTCTGATCAACTCTGAAGCCAGTTTCCTCATTCCCATTATACACTGGAAAAGTTTCTTTCTTGACTTTGAACCACTGCTTCTTGGTTTTACAGTCTGCTTTCCTATGGTTTAGAAACCAAGTATGTCAGCACTCCTTTTTACTGCCTCAGTGTAGCAGCAAATGTGTTTTGTTCTCTCCTTTCAAAAGTAAAGATTGTATTTTAAAATCACTCTCTCCCCTAGGGAACCACTCACTCCTAACATTCTGACAGGCTATGAGGACCTCAAAATTAAGAAAGATTTCCAGAAATGTGAGTTTATACAGAAAGGACTAGAAAACCACCCAGACATGTAACGACTTAGTTACGTGACTGGCTTCTGTCGGGAGAAAAGTGTGTCTGAATTTTCAGGCTCATAATAGACATGTGCAGCTAACTGACTTTTATCTTGCCTCTGTCATATTGATCTATCAGTGAATCTATAATAGAAGATGGGAGACTGGAACAGTAAAAAGTAATAACCATTGAGATGGATAGCTTGAGCAAAAATGTAGTTTCATGGGGACACTTAGTGTATAGAACTGCAGATTCATGTCAAGGGGGCATAAGTATCCCCTTCAAAGCCAACTGTTAAAAACACCTAGTGCACAGATGACCTGCCTTCAGAATATGATATGTTTCTGTATTGATTTTTGGAGTTTCAAAACAACAGGAAATAGCTAAGTGAAAGTTTCTTTGCAGAGCACTAAAAGTAATTTACCTTCTTCCTTTGATTTCAGCTTCAGATTTTGTTTTATGGTTCAAAGTACAAGTGCTTATTTTTAAAAATTCATTTCTAACTTATGGTAGAAAGCAGCCCTGGATACCAAGGCAGTGTGGAACAAGAAATGAGTCATAAAATGAAACAAAACAAACCCCCCAAATTGCATTAATGGTGTTAGTGGTAAGTGCAGCTTGTCTTTTAAGTAAGTACAGGCCCATTGATGGGAGGGCAGAGTTTGACCATTATTGGAGCATTCTAAGGAACAGACTGAAGAACTTCTGAAATGATCAATACTGTGTGGCTTTGAAGTCATCTGGTGTTAGCTTCTGATAATTCATTTTTTGTATTTTTCTTTGCATGAGAACATTGGCATATAAAACAAAAACCGGCCTTTAAAGACAGAAAAAAAAAAAATACAGATCACTTTTCAGTATAAATTGGTACTACTTGCGTGTTATTCATGTACAGCAAAAGCTAAACATGTTGTGGACACTAATACTTTACAACATCTAAATAGACCTCTTTTTCAAAGATCATGTACTTCATATTCACATATATTTGCTCTATGCAGTATATTGGGAAGCAGAAAGACAAATTTCAACTTATTCAATGTCCAAATTTGATATTTTTTCCCACCATTTTCTTCATTTGGGGCTTTAGAAAGTCGTATCAGTCAGAGTTTTGGCAAGAAACAGATGGCACACTCAGGAGAAGTGATTAAAGAGAGCTTTAATGAAGACATAAAAGGTAGGCATGGTTCAGGAAAACCAATTCTAGAAGGGTGAAGGAGGAGGGCATACCTGAGCCTCCCAACCACCACCAGGGATGAAATGACAAGGTAAGGCAAAGCTAAGGAAGTAGAGCGAGGCCTATGTCTGGAGGGAGGGTTGCCTGGAAGGATCTGTGGCCAGTGAAAGAGGAAGCCAGACACTGCCAAAGACAAGTGGGAGGGAGCCAAGGGACCTAATACTTCCATTTTTCTTTCTTTGTATCCTTTGATTTTCAACTAGAGTCTTCCCACTGGCTGAGCCTCACAGGAGGGCCGAGGAAAATAAACTTAGTTTCACGGTTCCTTTAGATCAGCCTCCTGAGGCACGAAGCAAAGGGAAAAACCTAGAGAATGATCTTGAGGGAAAAATGGAAAATACCCCATCACAGGGGTATATAAAGTCATATTTTATTTTAGATGTACGCTTATACTTATAGAATTGTTAATATAATTACCATTCTTCAGCTGTAGTAGAAATGGAAAATACAAACCTCATACTGTAAGAATGACACACCTTGACCAAATTAAGAAGAATATTTGACTTTGAGAGTTATGAATAAGAACTGATATCTATAAGCATGGGAGAAACCGTTAAGATCTAGAAGAACTGAAGTGAAACAAAATTAAACAAAAAAGCACAAAAGAGATGGGCATCTGTTAACCTCTTCTTTCTACTTCTTAGCAAATACAATATTACAGAAAGTAAAAATTATGTGATAATGTTCCCGGGAGCCATAGGAATGACTAATCTCTTTTTTATCTCTCCCCATAAAAAGAGAAAACAAAACAAACTAACTAACAAAAAATTTATCATTTGGACTATGGAAATATTTTCCTAGTTTACCAGACAATAGGAAACAGAAATTTGCTTTAAAGACATTTAATCATAGATTATATTTTATAATAATGTATTGTACCCATAAAAGGAGAAATATCAGTGTCATATGTTTCCCAGAACAAGGTTAAAATGAGTATGAACTTTAGGCTATTTTTTTCCTAAATCACACTCTTGTAAGGAGCCCATTCACTATAAAATTTGAATCTGTTAACCATTAGTAATGGGCTAGGTTATTTTTGTTTTGTGTATTTATTTATGCATTCTTAGATGTTTTCATTGTGCCTTCTGCAACCAAATGATCTGGGTTGGAAGATTAGGAAACATGAGATCTCACTTAAAATACACAAATTTTTTATTTTCATTAAAAAAGCGACTTTCTGGAATCCTGGTCTTATGTTATGCACATTGGTTGTGTTTTAAAAGACAAATGTAATAGCTATTTCTTTATGTAGGATAAATTATCTACCTATGCATTATCTACCTATCTAAGAATTGAAATTTATCAAAATTCAAGTGCAAAAAGAGCCTTTGCAAAATTCTCTCTATAAATTGTCCATCACTAGAGAAATATTTAGAGTTGTTAAGTCCATTAGGATAGTTAGTTCTCACTTCAGATAAAATGATAAGCATATGCTGCCCAAGTTTCTTTGCTTTCTTTCTTTGCTTGTACTCTATATTATCAAAGACAACTTTTAAAGCTTGAATATTTTACAAATAGCTTCTAACGATTCGAATTGTAAGTAGAGATAATGGTAAGTAAGACTATAGTTAAAGGTTTTTCTCAAAGTATGTTGACATTTCGATTGCATTAGAACAGTATAATAATGTGTTTCTACATGTTAGCTGTTAGAAAAAGTACTATCTTTAGAGTAGCATAAATATCAGTGAAGGACTTATTTCAATGTATGAGTATACACACACAAACAGACAAACACACACATTCTGAGCTGGGAAGAGATTGTGATGAAAGGGATAAGCTTCAAAATCATAAAATCTACTTTCAAATCCTGAATTCACCGCTTCCTAGTCATGATCTTAACCTTTCCTACCCCTTACTCCACCAACCACTCCCCCAAATCCTGTATTCTCATCCGTAATTTATATATTTATAATTCCCTGAATTCTCTTTATGACCATGTATCTTACGCATTTGCTTCCTGAATATTGTTGCCCTAAACTTGCCTGTCATTTGATAATTAACTTGTCCCTTCTTTCAAGACAGCTTAATTTTCATTAGCCCCAGGATCATTTCCTGAATTCCTGCATGCCAAGCCAAATGACCCCCACCTCTTACCTCCTACAGAGACCTACATTTAAGTGCTTATCCCATTTATCTTGTGATTTTCTGTTATCTTACCTGTCTTCTTCACTGGATCAAAACTTCTTAGAGGACATGGACAGTATCTTGCTTACTTTTGTGTGTCCAACAACTTATAACATGTATCACATTGTAGAATTTCAACAGGAGTTTGGTGAATGAATGAATCTTAGGCTCACTCAATTTAATTCTTGACTCTGAGTCACACCAAACCTTTGGATACCATCGTTCCATAAATAAGAGAAAATAAAACTCCAAGTGTTTCCCATAAAATGACAAAATAAGCAATAAAAAGGGTGGAGCACAAATTGAATGCCAAACTGTCTATCTGTCTCCAAAGTCCATGATTTTTCCATTGTGCCATGTTCTCTGTCCAGGTAATTTTCATCAAGCTTCTGTTTCTCAAAGAAATGGGGCAAATAAAACTGCCCACTCCACAGGGTTAATAAAAGGAACAAGGAAAATCATTTCAGTGCATAATTTGGAAGAAAATAATGAAAAAGTTTTACATCTGTACTTTTAGGGGAAAAAATATCTCTAAATAGCACAAGGAATATGTGAAGTATAAAGGTTACCTAGGCACACTTCCTTCTCCTACCTCACACTGAAGATTTTCTTTAGAATTAGCCAAGCTCTATCATTACATTAGTCTCCATTCGCATGTGCAATAAGCACAATTGCATTCCTAAAGTTTCTATATACCAACACTGTCAAGGAAGTGGATAGCAGCAGTAGCATAATGAAAAGATTGTGAGGCTCAGGAAGGCTACTCATTCTATTTGTCTGCAAAATGCCATCAGCCTACAATTTAAAGAGAGAAAGACAACGGAAGAATAAAGTTCAATTGCCCTCTAATTAGCCCTAATTAGCAGATTGAAAGCTGTTCATATATAACAAAAGATACCTATTATTGTGGTTCAGCAATTGAAATGAATAGTTCAAGTGAATAGTAGCTCTTAGAGTAGAAAGCAATTTGGGGACAAGTATGTACAATTTCAGTATGGTTTTGTGGGACAAATAGTGAATTTAGAAAGAGGCTTGTTTGTTTGTTTGTTTACTGATTGAATAATAAGAAATAAAGAATTCAACAAACACAGATTACTCATAGTTGTCAAAGGTAATAAAAATCCAACGCAATCTAGAGGAATTAGCAGAACCAGCAACATTACAAAAACAATTTATGAATCAATCATATTTTTTTCCAAGGTCTGATAAAAGGAGGTACTTTGGAAATGTTAAAATGCATTATTTCATATGAGTAATGTCCCACCTAGTGACGATTTATTTTCTAGTAGCTTTGACTGGAATCTAAAGACAATTTTCAAAGAAGGATACTTTGGAAACTTGCAATCATCCTTAAATTGGGGCAAGATACTCAGGTAGAAGCAAAATATTCTCTTCTCTTCTTTTTCCTCGAGGCTCATGACTGTAACATAGAACAAAATGAAATTTTCCAGGGCAAGGTGCTTGGACTGAAGGTAAGATTCAGATGGGGCTCTGAAATGAGATGGAATCAAATGTAAGTTATAGGGTGAGCTGCAAGGGTCGGGAGCTTTTTCTTTTCAGTATGTAGACATTGGTAGTTTTCACCTGATTCTCAGTCACTTTCTATCTCTTATAACCAAATTCCCAGCCAACTCAGAATAGGCTGGCCTTGAATATCACTTTCTCTACTAAATTCTTTCTTAACCGACATTTCGTGGTTGGACGGATGAATCCCAGATGTGAGAAGAATAGTTCACATGCACAGAGAATGAAGTCCTGACTCATTAAAAGAAAGATACTATTTCCTTCTGGCTCAGAACGCCAAGATAGCATTTTCTAGAGCTGAGAGGGAATTGGGAACTTTAACAAAAGCCATAAGGAAAGTTCCTGGGTCATCAGAAAAGTCATAACAAGAGAACACCATTTAATACCCTGCCCAGTTTCAAGTGCTTCCTTTAGAATTTGCCTTCCTCCTAGTCATCCCCTGTTTCGAGACTCTTAGTTAGATCTAGTGTTGGCATCCATATACCCTCTCATCTAGTTCAGAAAGGCTGGCATGGAAAAAGCAGTAAAATGGGACCCCTAAATCTTCAGTGAGTGTTGGTCTGAGAGAGATTAAGGATTAAAGGAAGGCAAAATGGGTGCATGCTTAACATTCTCTCAGGACATCCTTATAGTACTCAAGGGAGAAGAGATTAACCCTGAAGTTACTTGAGGAAAAAAGTGCCCCCATATGCTGCAGCCATTATCAACTTTGTTAATGCTGAGAATGGTCTGAGCTTGTTCCTCCAATTATAAACAACTCATTCTCTGCTCAGGAAATCTCAAGAGCTTACTAGCTGCTCTATTGCCACTTACAGCTGGTCTTTGCTCAGAGTGTTGCTAGAAGTGCTGACTAGTCACTTCCTAGCTAAAAGAACATCTTCTGCAGAGTGTCTTAGAGGTTGGGGTTGGGGGACTTTTTTCCTTCTTTGCCTCTTGTTTCTTAATAAAATTAAATTATTTAAAATTGGAAAGGAGTGACTAAGAAGACATAACAAAAAGGAATCATTGCAAAAGACATGTTTTTAACTGACCAACAAGCTTTACTTTTATTCCTGAATTTTCTGGAATGCTGACTTGCTCATAAAATAACCACACTATGCAATGAGAGTAAACAGTAAACTTTCCAATATCACAGCATGCCCTGAGATGAAATGTGTGAGGGAAGAAATTTACATGTCAGGCTTACCCTGACTGGATGTAACACAGATTTTCAAATAAAAGTCTGGTGCCTGACTAATTTTTTTTCTCTGTGGCTAAAAGCAGATACCTTAAAACATTTTATAAGACCCATAACTATTTTTCTCTGTATTTGTCCATTGTCTCATTTACATGTTATTTATTTATTTAGGAGAATTTTGTTGGGAGGGTGTTGCCAGATGCATCTGAGCTATGACCAAAGTCGTAACACCCAAATATATATTAATACTTCTCACAGTATGAAAACACCAGAACATCCGTAACCCTAATTAGTGGGAAGGGTAATGTCCAATATCAAAGAAGAAGGGCTGAATGGGATGAGAGATTTGATAGAATGTGATCAGACTCACAGATGAATCTATCACTGCCTCAGTGTTTAATGCTTCAGGTGCATATTTGGGCTTCTGAATTAAGCAGGCAATGACTTGTTTTAATATCTCATTTCACTCACATAGACCAAGTCAAGAGTTATGTTTTCCTACTTTAGATCTACTGGATTGCTATGAAAGAAAACTCTAATTCTTGGAACAATAATAACAGAAACCAAAATTTTACGCTTTATTCTTTTACAGGCCTCGTCAAGCGCCAGGAACAGGTGCTTTAAATTAGGCTGCCGAAGGCCAGCAGAGCCTGGCTTTATTATACTTTGGTAAATAACAATCACTGTTGTCATCGGAGTTTTCTACACTTGTAGAAAATGTCACTAGCCACATGTCAGCAGGGTTCTTTGTCTAATTTCTACAGCTAAGGTGGCAAGAAGGTTATTAGAAGTAATAGCAAATTTAAAGTTTTATTAGCAGTAAACTACAAAAGCTAATGGTGATGCCAACGCTAGATAAAATCATTGTCACAGTTAATTCTGAACTCCTTATTTCAAGCTTAATAATAGGAAACTCAATGGAAAGGATATTACACGCCCCATATCACTCATGAGTGCCGCAGGCCTGAGTAACTTGTTATTTTGCTCATGAGTGAAATAAAATGCAGATTATACTGGTTGCTATCAGGGGCATTGTTTTAATTGAGGGTGTATGCATGGTGATGAGGGGGCTCTGAGTAGGTTCTCATTTTTTGTAAATGTTGTAAGAACACTGTTTTTTATAACTGTGACTTGGTACATGCCTTTGTTATCATTATTACTATTATTATTATTATTTGTGCTTTTAAAATTATCTTTTGTTTCAGCTCTAGAAAACAGAAAGCAAACTGGAAAGATGGGGAAAATAACATTTGGTGGTTTGCACCAGCATTTCCACAAAAGTGCTTCTCCAGCATTATAGAGGCTTTGTACCCAGACCCTCCATCTACAAAAGCAAACAATGGAATATTTGTGTTGCTCTGTTTGTCTCATTCCAACCTTACATGCCAGCACAAAAGAAAGCCCCATCACTCTGACATACAAGGCTGGCCAGGAATAAACAATACAAAATGTATTCCTCTATGCTTTACATTTGCTAAGAAAATAGGTGTTTCCAAGAATCAACATTGCATGAGATTTGTGTTCTTTTCTAAAAGTATGGTGCTATTTTCTTCAAATAAGTTGCAGAGATTTCCGATCCTATGCCACAAATTATCCGACATGCAGCCTTGTAAGCCACATATGCATTCCTGCTTTAAGAGGTGTCTCGCATCGACTTGTCAGGGACAGTCTGTGATCATGCTGGTCAAACCCCAGGCTGCAGTGTGTGTGGAGGTAACTGTTTTTAAGTAGGTCCTGCTCCCTTTGATTGAACTTGAAATCCTAAGACATCCACAGCCCAAATCATTTGTGCTTCTCTAAGTTTCAATATCCTTTTCAAAATATTTGTCTGATAACACACTGTCTGGACAGAGCTGCTTATCACTCAATCTCTGAACGGTTATCACTCCATGGCAATTTGATTTTATCTAGTAATGGAGAGCTAAAATACTTAAGGCTGTCACCAGTCTGCCTAACGAAGTTTTTATCTTAGTTAAGAACGCAGGTAGTGGCAAGGAAAAATAGTCAAATCTCTAGTGTTTGCAAAACACATAAAATTTGAATTCAAAATCTTAGCCATCCTGAATACTTACTCGTTAGCAGGTGAAATTAGCCCCCAAATTGAGATCTTGATCGGTTCAATAATGCTGTTAAACTAGTGGTGGGATGAGTTTCATTTTCAATAATTTCCTCACTGCTGTTTCTCTGAATCATATTTTATTTTTTGTAGACTCTGTCCTTTAAATGACATTTCCTTTTTGCCGAAGACTAAACTGTATATTTATTGAGAAATTGTGTTCACAATAAGATGATGTCATTACTAATAAGTCCCATTAGTATTAGGAAAAATGAAACACTGTATTCCTAAAATGTAAACAAGTAGTCCTAAATTCCAGACATTATTAATACCAGAAATGCAAAGTGCAGGGTTATGAGAATTTGTAAATACGCACAACTTCAGAAGACTCACATGGACAACAATACATGCCGTGCTCGTATCCACTTATTTCCTACTCGCACTCACCATTCCCATGTTTGACAATGAATATGATATTGTGGTACGAAAATCCTTTTTTTATTAAAAAAAAACAGAAAGGATGTCAGCCAGCTAAATATGATATTAGAATTTCATCATATTGTTTTGCAGCTCTAAATTTAAAAGAATCATTGGTTCTCCCCAAAAGATACTTTTAATAAACTGTGCACACCAAATTTTTTATGAATGCCATGATGTCTGGTCTGCTTCAATTTGGGGTTCCTTGGGATCTATAGAGATTTGTAATGGTTATGAAAAATCATCTAGTATTATAGACTATAGATTGTCATCTATGATAATCAGCCATCTACTCTAGATAAGACAGATTTGGCTCTGGAATTTCTCTCACCATTTGTGGGTATTTCTGATGATTTATTAACACATTAAATTCTGCTGACAATCACATGTTAACCTAAGTAGTAAACTTTTTAAACTTAAATGACATTTTCGAGGAATAAATTTTGTAAGTTTTTTTCATGATTGTTTAAATATTATCCTTTAAATTATTTAAAAACTTTAGTCAGAAGTCTTCAAGTCATTTTATGAATCTTAACTGTGTGTGATTCATTTCAAAGCCAAGTCCACATAGAGTCCTCCTTATTCCAAATGGCTCATCCAGTTCTTGAATGTGTAATATTCATGCCGTTTAGTGTGTGCCAGTGAGTAACTTTTCACTGAGATTATAGTTTCACCATAGAGAAACAGAAGTGACCAAAAGTGACCAAACATATGCCCCAATGGAGCTACATTGTAGCAGGGAGGTACAGTATATATAGCATGTAGTATGTTGGTTGATGATAAGTATCATGGAGAAAAATAAACTAGAAAAGAGGCAGATATCAGAGAGAGCCTCTCTGAAAAGATAGTGTGTGAGCAAAGGGTCTTGAAGGAGTGAGGAAGCAAGCCATGTGGCTGGTGGCTGGGAGAGAGTGTGCTAGGCAGAGGGCAAAGCAAATGCAAAGCCCCCAGATCGGAGCCTCCGGGAGTGTTTGAAGAGCAATGGACAGGTCAATGTGACTGAGGCAGAGATAGTGAGAAAGGGAGAACTGCATTTGCTGAGGTCAAAGATAGGCTGACGGTACGGTATATGTGGAGGGGGCAAAGGGAGTTGGGGTTCATTGGATGTCTTTTAGCCTGGTTTCGATGGAAAGCTATTAAAGGACTTTAAGGAGAAGAGTAACATGATCTGCCTTATAACTTAGAAAGTACCTTTCACACTACCTGCAAAGTAGACTATTGGGAGTAAGAATGGAAGTAAAGTCACTAGTTAGGAAGCCTTTGAAATAATCCAGATAAGAGATGATTCAGGCTTGTATGAACCAGAGAGGTAGGATGAAGAAGTTGGATTCTGGATAGATTTAGAAGTTGGAGTAGACAAGATTTGTAGAAAAATTGGATTTTTAAAAAATGAGAGAAAGAAAGTCAAAGATAATTCCAAGTTTTTAGCCTGAGCTAAAAGGATAGAGTTGCCATTTACTAAATAGAGAAAACTTTAGAAGAAGCAAGTTTGGTGAGTGCAGGTGGGTCAGGAGTTTGAGCATTAAACATGCATAAAGAGGAGTTCAGTAAGCAATTGTAGATAGAAGCCTGTAGGTCAGGCAAGTCCTCACTAGAGAAATCTTAAGCCTTGAGACTATGAGGTCATGAATGCAGACAGAGAAAAGAAATCTAAGACCTGAGTTCTTAGACACTAATGTTTTAGGGTTCAAGGAGATAAAGAGAATCCAACAAATGGGACTAAGAAGAAGTGGTCATTTAGGAAGAAAAGAACCCAAGAAAGTGAAGTGTCCTAGAAGCCAAAAGAAGAAAGTATTTAAGAAATGAAGGGTAATGATAAAAAGTTATGTATTTATTTCTTAAAATATCATTAATTTTAAATAGCATGCCATTTTAATATACCAGTGAATATATTTAAATGTATTTAATAAAAAAAATTCTATTTTGGAAAATAAAGGATCCAGGTTGTACAATCATTAATTAAAACATTCGAAAAATGGTAGTAAAATATCCTCTTTATTTACAATAGTAGCATGAAAATTCAAAAATTTGTCCCTTTGGTCACAATTTAAAAATATATTTGCAAATTTCTTTAATCTTTTTATAGTTTTATGAATAAGAATATCAATCAAATACAAGCATATATGTGTATACTTACTTTGGTGTACTCAGGTATAGTTTTTAATGCTTGACACTACAGAACTCCAATTTTAGAATTCCTATTAATTATTTGTTGATAGTTTTTTGTTTGTTCCTTGTTTAGATTCATTTATGCTGAGAGTCTCATCTTTGAAATTAATACTCCTAATATGGTTTGTGCGAGTCTAAAGTTTGCAATATTTAGACCACAAAAATATTTTGTGATTTTAGCTTTATGTACTGCCTATAATTTTATGCATTGATTTTGGAGTTGTGTAAGTACCCTTATTACTCAAAGTACCACCAAATAGGGGGCCAATTTTTTTCTAAGAGACCATTTATATTTCATCTGGTTTTAGTTTTACTGAGGATATAAAATTCTGTAGAAGAATAATAGAAGAAATAATTTGACAGCTATCCTATTAGTTTAATTCTAGATGAAAAACAACTGCATAATTCAGAACCCAGTTGAGCCTATGTTTAAGGGGCTTCTGGACTCTCCCATTATGGAAGTCCTCTGTTGAACATTCTCCCTTGGTTCCCTATGGGTATGTTACCTTGTTTCACAAGGCAAATTATGTCTTGCTCCAGCCTGAATCTCTAACTTATTTCTATTATTGGTAACCAACTTTAAGTGACAGGATACGTGGATAAATGAGGAACGTAGCACAACAGGGACTCACAGAACTGTCCATGCCCAGCCAATTCCCCTGTTATTAGCTCCTCTGACCCTTATGCTTCTCTTTGGCCTCAGCTACTTTCAATATCCCTGCCCCACACTCTAAGTTCCATGAAATCTCAAGTCTTATATGCTATTATATCCTCAGTACCTGACACCTCATCAGGTACACTCAGATTCTTGCTGAAAGAGAGGCCAAACTACTTTGGTAAAAAGCATCAGGAAAAATTTTGTGGAGAAAGATGACAAGGTATGAATATCTTCCAAGTCACAGTGATAAAACGTTTTACAACTCTATAAAATTAAACATTTCCTGGCAAATAAATTAATTAATGGATCTCAAATAGTCTCTAAGCAGTAGAATTCACAGTGCTAGGTGGAAGTTAAGTCATGAGATACAAAGTAAACAGATGTTTGAGTAGTCGAATGTGTGCAACAGGAAGTAGCTTTATAGGAGATTATAAAGTCAATTTGTTCTTGAAAGTGTCAAATATTTTACACATGTTCTGATGAGAGCCAACTTACTCACCTTTACCTTGTTTTATTCAATAATGGATACTCACATCTTCATAGCCCGAGTGAAACTGAATAAGATAAAAAAAGATTCAAAAAAAGGAAGGACCCTCTTGCTATAATTTTTGCAGGCTCTTTTCAAGAAAGTACATCACTGAGGATATGCCCCTCTAAGTAATCAGATGTGAGTTTCCATTGCAGTGCAGTTTTTTTAGGCTAACAGATGACAGAGCTCCAGAGAGTGAAGGGAGACACAGGATGAGAAAAGGAGACAAATGATATGATGTGGCATATATGTAGGTGTGAGAGTCCTATCTCCTGAAGCTTCTGTGCTACATAGAGGAGGAGATGGGAGAGAATGAGAGAATCAAAAGTGAAATGTAGATCAATTAGATGGATAGATTAGATAGATGATGAGAGATCATAGATGATAGATAGGTGATAGATAGATGATAGCTAGCTAGCTAGCTAGATAATAGATAGATAAACGGACTTATTCCTCCTAGGCACTACATTATCCTGAATACTTCCCAAGACCACGGTGGGGCGGGGGAGGGTCAGTATTTTAACCTCATTTACAAATGAAAGCCCACAGATAGTAAATATGCAGACATAGACACTAAAAGTCTCTATTCTATCTAGCCCAATTGCTTCTACAGATGTATTTCCTATCACTCTCTTCCTTATTCATTCTGCCCCAGCCACACCGGCCACCCTGTTGCTCCTCAACTGTGTTAGGTAAATTTCCACAGGGCCTTTACACTTATAGTTCCATCTACCCTTAATTTTATTCCATTAAATATCAACATAGTTATTCTTATTCCTTAGGTATCTCCTCAAATATCACCAATTCCTCACTTCTCCTTGATACTTCTATAGCCCATTCCTTGCTTTACTTTTCTTTAAAACTGTTCTCACCATCCTTTCCCATATCATCCCCCTTCCCCAGAAAAAAAAGAGCCTAAGATTGCAGCTTGCATGTAGGTAGTTTATTTTTGGAAGTAATAGAAAGAAACAGAAGTGGGGAAATGAGAAGAGTGAAATAGGAAAGAAAGAAAAGCTAATGTGTCGGTGCATTATCAAGTTAGTGACTAATGTGGGTAATTAGGACTCAATATCTTTAGAGATCCTCTGGGGAGTCTTGTATAAAACAGTTCAAAACTTTCTCCTTGAATCATACATAGGCTCTTATTGGAGTGTGGTTAATTAGTCCCATAGGTGTTCCACACAAAAATAGCCCTAGGACAAAAGTTGGGACTAAGTATTAGCTGGTTACACCTGCAATTAGCTGGTTGCTATATCCATAGATGGATTAAAAAGTTTGAACAAGAAAATGTGAAGTGGGACATAAGAGGTTGCTGAGAGAGCCCACGTCTTACATCATTCAGACTTTCACAGAGCCTCCAAGGTAGTGACCAGCAGCAATTTTTACAATAGACTTAACAGAGAGACGTTAATGGAAAAGCTAGAGTCCCTGCTGCTACAACTGGTCTCTGGGCAATAACTGACATCGACCATGTTTCTCCTCCAGCCATCCCACTCAATGTTTCCCCTTTCTTACTACACCATTTGGTCTAAAGTAATTTGTCTGGAATGATGACCTAGACTTTCATCCCCAGGAGGTCAGAGTCTTTCATCATTATACCCTGGTCAGGCCATCGTCTTTACTATGGTCCACTTTCTGTTATCATCAGGAAGGCTGCGTGAGGCACCTGGGTTCTAAACACACTCTTCCTAGCACCATTATGCAGCAACAGTTATAGCTGCTCATGATAATCAGGTTCGGTTACCCCACCAACATAATGAATTTCTTCTCTGCCTTGTGGCCACTCACATGAGAAGTGCATAATGACCAAGCGGTATTCATAGTTTCAAGGTTGTGAAATCCTTACTATGCCTCGTAAAAAATGCCCTCATGGAAACCAGACTCTTAATCCACCAGAGTCTAAATTGGGAGCATGAGGAGCACAAATGTCACAAGTGAGTCACTGAGTGCTAACAAAAGGGCCATTCTACTTCTTGGTTCCAGGATCTGTATACTCTGGCTTTGGGGATCATAGAACCATATATTGACCATTAGTTTAGTCTATGTATACATCCAAGAGAGCATTAAACTGTATAGAGTGTAGTCACTGAATTTAGGCATTAGCTAAGCCTTAAATTTGCCTTTCCATCATTTTCTGAGACATTCTCCCTACTATGACTTTTCACCATTATACTTCCAGAACATAGATTAGTACCTGACACAGATTAGGCATGCAATACATACCTCTGAATGAATGAATGAGTCAATCAATCGATTTCTTTAGATTATCTGGGAATATTCAAAATCACAAATGAAGAGATTGAAATTCATTATAGTGGCTGATATAATTAAAATGTGAGAAATGATTTCTTAGATACATATATAATTAGTATAAATGTTGTTAAAAATAATTTTTTTAAAAATTGAACAATTCACTATTTTATAACATATGTAGAACTAATCTATTAGTATATACAATATATTTACTTACTTTAGTGTACCAAAAAATCATAAATTTGGCAATGTAGGAGAAGAGCATTTAATTTTCTTTGTCCTAAATACTAATGAATTTTATGTATGAAAACTCCATTAAGAAATATTATGTTCAATAATAAATTGTCAAATTCCTACTCTACCAGATTAAATGTATGATAAAATATTTAAAATGACATTAATTGCATCAATTTTTTAAAATAAAGCTAGAGAAAGCTGTTAATATAACTTAATAGCCCCAAACCTTGTTCTCTTTACTTTTCCAGCATATCACTCCAATAATACACTTTGCTACTACTACTAAATATCAGAAAATAGTACTTGCGGGACTAAAATACATTTTGGAGAATTAACAGGGAAGCTGTAAATAGGTAATGTTTTATACTAATTTCAGTTGAGCACATAATGTGTCATATTGGGTTTCCTGTCAGGGGAATTTCAAGTGCTTGGGAAAATAAAATCAGCATAATTTCATTTTGGGGGGAATCACTTTATTATTTAAATTATGGGTCAGTTATTGAACTAAGTGTTTAAAAAAATCAGAAAAGATACATTTTTTTAATCCAGTAATAAACTATAAATTGGTGATGAGGAGCAATGGAAGCTATTTATCTAGACTAATATTAATGTTTCATTTTGGCTAAAATGTGTACATATATCAGTCTCTATACATATTTCACCAGCAGCCAAATTCCAAAGGGTTGAAAAAGTTTTTATGAAAATCTTAGATCCCTGAAAGAGAAAGATCTAAGGGTTTGTAAATAAATATAAAAATAGCTTATCCTAAAATAGACCTATCACAAATGTTAAAAATCCTAAAACTTGTTTCAATTTTTCTACCTTCTTTAAGGTCAAAATGTAGTTGTCCTATTTAAATAAGCAGCATGTGTAGTCAAACTACATTGCTAAGTGAAACCTTTTCCCCTTTCCTTTCCTCCTGCTAGTTATGTGCCTTTAAAACCAGTTATCTAATGAAGGATTGTCTTCCCAATTAATGAAGTTATTGACACAATTTCCTAAATGTGACTTCAGTTTGACTATCTATGAATTTGTTAATGTTTTTGAAAAGATAATTTATAAAATAGTGATAATAATAATTAAACAATAATGTAAGGCACTAATACTCCCTTTCTGAAACAGAAAAACAGCTATAAAACTTGATGCTTTATATTAACTTGATGTCACACTAATCTCATGAAAATGGTAAGATTAATCTTCCTTGGCTTTTGCAAGACACTGGTGTTATTGTGTTCACTTACTCGAAAAATAGCCCATTTATTTAATCTACACCACTTCAAAGCAAATAATCAATGAAAACAGGAAACTAGAAAGAATAGAGAAATGCTGAGGTCCAGCAAATACAATAAATTTAATTCTATTTCTTTGCATGATCAAAGTGGCTTCTCAGTAGAATCCCAAAGTATGCTATTGGCTCGAATAACCAAAGGATTTTTAAAAGCTGTGAAGGATAACTCCCATTTTCTTATTTTCCCCTTCAGTATGAAATGAGCACACATTTCTAACTTCACTCATTAAGAAATGTTTATGCTTTAAAAAGTTCACATTGACTCCAAAAATAGTGATAATGGGAACAGTCTGAGAAGAATGTTACTATAAAGTTAATAACTTATCTTTAATGATCCGCTGTCTTCGACTCTCACAAATTGTAAAGGATTCTTCTGTTAGTGTCAAAGGATACTTGATGCAAAATTTGTAGAATCATTCCTAGTAGAGTAAGTTTGAATTCTCGAAGCCTCTGGGTCCCTTTTTCTTCAAACATTATCCACTTGGAGTCTTTCTTTACATTTTCAAAAGACAGAAAAACAAAAAATCATTCTAAGGTTTACTATAGCTTTTCTCTCTATGGGCTTCTTGCAAAGAATTTACATGTTGTAGTTATACCTCAAATTACGGATTTTAAGTTTCCTTGCCTGGTCAATTATAAAACCCTTAGCTTTACCAGAGAACACATGCTCTTGACTTTGCCAAGCTCTGAATCAACAGCTTGTTAGGCTTTGAAGAACCTCAGGCTTTTTTGCAGCTGAGGCTTTTTCTCTTTGCGTGTTTCAGGACCCATGCTGTTTTTCATTCATCTCCATTCAGAGGGTTTCAGGTGACATTTTTGGGCTGGAAACATAATATGTCAGAAGATAGCTGTAGCTTCCTACTGTGTTAGTTATTGTTTCCTTTGTCAGGAGGTGAGTGAGCACAAACATTTTCCAATTGCTCTGATTTTCAGACAGGTTTAGATCTACTGAGCCATCACTGATGCACACGCCTATACCATTTAAAATCACTTGATATAGATTTCAGAGGTGATTTCTAAGTCCAGTCTATACAAATAAATGTACTCTCATTTATCCTTTTTCCAGAAGAGGAATAGATTTCACATCCTCTCCTTGGTTTACTCTTCTTCAGTATAAAGGAATAGCGGTAGTA
Organism: Eonycteris spelaea; assembly: GCA_003508835.1. Classification (NCBI taxonomy): domain Eukaryota; kingdom Metazoa; phylum Chordata; class Mammalia; order Chiroptera; family Pteropodidae; genus Eonycteris; species Eonycteris spelaea. The sequence goes on along the minus strand of PUFA01000046.1, from coordinate 4,737,999 downwards.
CTTCTAAAAAAGCTTCTCATTTGGGTTCAAATCAGTAGCTTATCTTTTTGTTAAAGGCAAAAATTATTATGGTCAATAGAATCTGTCTCTTGGAATTCAGTTTTGCAGTCTTTTCTTGGTAAAATTCCCATCAGAATCAGAATTAAGTCCTTAGTGAACATTTAAATTGTATTACAATATTCAGTTTTATAATGTCCACCAAGGCTTTGCCAAAGGCATTGAATGATTTATGATAGACTTGAAAACCTCAGTCCCCTCTTCCCAGGGTGTCTTCAATTATTTCTTTGATGGATTCTGCTCTTGATTCCTTGTTGAACTGAAATAATAAGGAGTTTAGGGCCTTTATACATTTCCTCAAACTTTTTATTTTTAACTTAAGAATATCTGCAAGGGAAATATCATTGAGTGGACCTTTTTAAATATTCCTCTTGTAAAATTATAGTTAAATATTATCTTCTTCCAATGGAATGTGTATGGTTTATAAATATAAATTCTTCACATATCATTTTAGTATAAACATTGTATTATTAGAAATTACTCAAATTCATTATACTTCAGCCTGAAGGGTTAGCTCAGTTAATTAGAAAATAAGTTATGATAAAACATCATATTAGTTTATATTTGAATCCCTTGTCACATAGGATATAAATACATACTCATTGACCGTAACAAGAATTAGATCTATGAGTACAGATAGATTGTACAATGTAAAAGTTTGATCTGTCTCCTCATATGGAGAAACTGAGTCCTGAGCAAATCGAGAGACCTATCCAAAGTCACACCTTTTATTAAGGGCAGTATGAGTCCTACTTTCTATTATGGACTATGGAATCAGAGAAATATGGCATTAAAATTGCATACCCTACTTAGACACTATCTATGCCTTTTATAAATCAAGGTGTAAACTACTTAGCTAGGCCATGAGTAAGTCACTGAGCTCCAAATTCTTAATCATTAAAAATGGAGATATCAATCTTCTAAGATGGCTGAAAGAATTAAAAATGGTGTGTTTAAAAATTCTGTCCCAAAATAGGCATCATAAATAGTAAAGGTTATAATTATTAGTATTTTTATGCAACTAACCTCCTACATCATTTTTCTGCCCTTTTCTCTCTGATTTATTCTTCACACAGTTCAGGACATTTCTCTAAAGCACAGGTCATAGTGTAATTCTCTTTGCTCTGAAACCCTCTATGATGTCCTATCATCAATCAAATTAAGTTAAAATTTCTCTGACAACATACAGGTCCTGTATATCAGACCACAGTTCACCTTTCCAAAATTATTTCAACTTCCTTCTTATACTTATTTTATTTTCAAATCTAGTTAAGTTGCATCTTATTTCACAGACATTTCTGAAGATTGTCCTAAACGAAATGCCATCTTGTATATAAGGACTTTGTTTATTCTTCCAACCAGATACACCATTTCCCACCATGGTGGAGAAGAGAAAGGAATCAGCGTCTACTAAACATACACTGTGCAGAGTTCTGTGCCCAGCATTTTTAAAGACATGTTTTTGTTAGCACTTTTTTTTCATCATGAATCATACTCTGCTTTTTGTTATAGTCATTTTTGCCTTTCTTTCATTTTGCCTTAATTATTGTTTATTAAAGGTAAGAATTATGACATTTTCTAGTATAGTAACTTTACAAGGAGTAGGTAATAGAAAAATGAAATGCTATTTGAATATCTTAAAATACAACAGACAAGAAAAAGCCAAAATAAGGAGTTGAGGGGCATCTTGGAACCAAGGGACAACTTGGAAAACCGAGGCAACTTATTTGGGATAAAAGAGCTTTTTTTTCACTCATCTTAAATCATCATCAAGTTTATACATTTTTAGCAAAAGAGCAATGTTATTATAGCATATTCCAATTGGAAAAGGGCATCAATCTTTTCTCTTCTTTCCCGGGCCTAATAAGTCACATAGTTACATGAAGGAAAATAAAACAAATAAAAAACAAACACCAAACCAGCACTGAAAAACACATAGAACTATTTGCATCATCATCATGTGATGATGTTAAAAAATTTTAAGTAGAAAAATATTTTCCAAGTGAGCTTGTTTGGATGAATGTATCTTCCAACATATTTCAGAAAATAGATGTGGTGAGTTGAAAAGATGAATTCACTGAAGGAACTTGACTAAATATCAATCCTATGTGTGTTTTTATGGCCACAAGCTGCCACTTCAAAATATACATTCATTTATGTCATATAATTTGAACATAAACATTATATAAGTGGATGTAACCATAAAAAAGAAAGTCACATGAATAGCAAAATGCACTTTAATTTTAGGAAATAATTTCCTATTACTGGTACTTAGAATCTGTAAAATTATAGAACAACCATTTCAGTCCTTTAATATCATTAGGTATACTATAAACTCCAAGGCAGAGAACATGGCTTTTTTTGCTCAACAAAAATTGACTCCTAGAAAGCAGGTTTTCTGTTTTTATTTTTTTAATAAATCAAACTGGGTTTCAAAATGGATATCAGCCTTCAACAAATTTTAGTAACTTCCAAACCGAAAACTTATACACTAACGGTAAGAATCGAACAAGTTCACATTATGACAGAACAAACAAGGAAAAAGCAAAATGTAAGGGAAAAAGGAAGGAAAAGGGGGGAAAAAAAGATGTTTTGAAGGAACCCACAGTTCATCTGAGTGCAGAAAAAAAATACATTATATCTTTTCAAGAGGTGGGAAATCGACTGACCTCTTTGAAGAGATCCTCCACTTTTTAATGCCCACCCGAAAGGAGGTATGAGTGCATGCAATTACTCAAAGAAAGAGTGAGTTCAGATTCCTTCCTGGTTGCTCTTTATCTGTCTTTTCTTACTGCGCCAGAGTCTTTCTAAACCCTAGGAGAAACTGGGCCTTAACTCTTTCAGTTCATTAGGGTACCATTTAAGAAATAACAGCAATGCTTTAGTTTATAGCTTATGTATGAATCAGTTTCAGGAAGAATCAGATCGATGTGTTTAATGCTTCTGAAATTTGAAGAGCAAAAGGAGAATGCTTTTGTTATAAATATGTGAAGTTCATATTTCTTATCATCCTGTAGAAACACCCAAATTGGGCAATTCCATTACAAAGTCATTAGGCCCCATTGTAAGATAATTCAGGGGGAGTTCCTGTTTTCAACAAAAGCTTTTTCTTCCTTCATCCAACATATATTCTGGCCTCTTGCACTCAGTTTACAAGGTTTCTAATTAAGCTCCAGAGAGGATTATATAGTTCACTGAATTGAGTCACTATACTACAACTGGGAAGAAGAGGCACTCCTATTTTATCAGAAAAATAAACACTTTAGTTTTATTTTCTCTGCCACACATGTTATCTCTTTGTCCTGTCACAACACTTTTTATAGGTTTTTTTTCAAAGGATTACCTTGAGATTACTGTCAACATGAGCCAGAGGAAAGTCTCCATACAGAATATAGCAGGTGGTTTTGCCTTCTAAAAAACTCACTCCAGACAATATAATATTACACGATGTCATTGAAATAATCTTCCAAAACTTAAGAACAAAGAGACAGTTTTTCAACAGTACTTTGGTCCAAAATTTAAGGAAAATAAAATGTTTATTGGTGACAAAAACACAGTTTACCTTAACAGAAATTTAACCTTTTAAATCGTTTCGGAAGCTCCATTGGTTTCTGCTGTTTCTTATAACATCTGTAGGCAAAATGCACTATGCTGGGTCACAATTCATAGCTTGGCAAGAAAATTTTGCTATGAACATAAAGGTCATTCCCTCTCTTAAGCAAGGAGAAAACACTTTAGTTATTATTCAACTCAAGTAAATGTTTCATATCCATGGAATTAAATATTTCTAAAGGGTTCATTCCTGAGCTTTCTGGGTTGAATTAGGTTTTTCTCAGAACTACACTTCATGTCACCCACATGTCTTAAGGACTGGTGCCTTTTGCTCAGCTGTGCATTTTTTTCCCAGACATGCCGGATGTCTATGCAATAAGCACTCGGAGAGTTCAAAGAGACAAGGCACATTCTGTGCTTTCTCTTTCCACCATTCCATGTAAACATCATTAATAACCAGACTTCTCTTATGCCAAAAGGCTCTGATGGCTTGACTTTAGTCTGCTAATTGTTTGCACTCACTCTCTGCCTTTATTGTGCTCGGTAGAACCATCTATCTGGGGCCCAAATCCCGCCACTTACAACCATATGTGCTTCTACAGGAGCACAGAAAATGACCAGAGCCTAGGAGAAACATGCATGTCACCCCTGTGTCTTGCCCTTAATGCCACAATCCACTCTCCTCTTAGAGTATACAAGTTCAGAAATTAAATATGTCTTCAGCATCTACCATTTATCAGACATTAGAGTTGATAATAGGCAAATTCAGTAAACAAAAAGAAAAAATGAAAATCCACATTTCCAAGAAACTTACATTCTGGTTGGTATTAATATAGAAATAAATAAGTAAATAAAGAAGATAATTTGGGATAGTAATAAGCTGTCTAAGAAAGGAACTCCAGGATAATATGATAGAGAGTGACTTGGGGATAGGCAACACCAGATGGGGAGTTCATGAAGGCCTTTTTGAGCAGATGGCACTTGAGCTAAGACATGAAGCAAAAGAAAAATCTGGACAGCCTAGATGCCAGATGAAAAGTTTTCAAAACAGGGAAAAATAAGAACAAAGCCCCAAGGAGTATTAGAGCAACCAAGAGGAGCCAGTAGGGTGGAAGTGTAAAAATACTCATAAATTGGAGGAAATCGTGAAGCACAAACAATTCTAAGCTTGTGAAAGTTCCTTGTGATTCTTCCTAGTCTTTTAAAGCATATTAATTACAAGTTCTTTGCAATAATTCCCCACCAAATGTGAATTCTTGGGTGCAAACTTAATTTTTACAACTTATTTGAAAGGTTATTTGACTTCTCCTTTAGTGTTCTTCACAGAGATAATAATACTCATTCTATTGGGCTTTTATGAAACTACTATCTATGGCAGACCCTATTAATTTCCTACTCAAGAGACAATCTCCCCTTCCTTTAATCAGAATCTGTTTGTGGCAGCAATTTGTTCTTAAAAATATATGTATGCATGCATGTGTCCATATATACCTACACACATAGAAACTTCACTTTCAGCCTCCTTTGAAACTAGGAAGCAGTAAATTATATTTCCTCTTATAAAAGTGATGCTGGAAGTGAAGCAGCCATCTGTGACTCTGAGGTAGCTACAAGAATAAAGCCATGTATTTATGATATTTGAGCAGGAAGCAAATAGGAACCTGAGTCACTAATGCCATTATGAAGCTACTATGTGAGCCTTGGACATTCTTCTGACTTCTTGAGGAAAATAAAGCCTCACATATTTAAATGATTACATTTTCTACATGGCTGCACGTAGCCAAATGCAAAGTTAATATATGTGAAGTTCCACAAAACAGATATAAGATACATTGTACTTTAATATCTTCACTACTATCTATATGGTGTGCTTTAATGAGGTATTTATTTTTAGAAGAGGACATGTGGAAGGTGAAAAATGCTAAATTCAGATCTTTCAAAGTCAAGCCATAAAGGAATTTGAAGTTACCGAATATAAAATGTTTTTTATTCTTTTTAAATTCTTTTTTAACACATCCAGTAGTTATTTAATTCTATAATAATTATATTATGTGTCATGCATAAATATTTAGAGTTCTAAGATTGCACAATTAAGTATTACTCATTTGCTGACCTAGTATCCTGCCAGCAAAAGAGAACAGGGTGAGAAATTCTGCTCTTGTTTTTTCTTTCCACCAATGACAGTGGCACATGGCATTTCTCTTATTTTACAAATAAATAAGAAACACTTTTTGCAGATACCTAAGAATTTGGAATTTCTCTTAAGGATGTGGCAAGAGCAAGTAGATTGATCTGGCATGCAGCAATAAGAAATAAGGCGCTGTTTGTGGACTAAACTTGAAGCAAGGCAAGTCTGAGAGGGTATCTCCACGAATGGAGAAGTCTTCGACAAAAACAAATGTCAGCTGCTCAAAGGCCCTTGTCAGCGTACTCTCTCTCTCACTGGAAACTCCACAAAGCTATCTTTAGTAATCAACTAGACAGTACTACGAAGGAAAAAACAGTTGCTATGCATTAACGACCCAGTATTTCACCAAACTTACAGCATTACTGAAAAAATAATTAGTAGTTGTTTTTGATAAAGCATGCATGTGCCTAGATCACGTTATACAATATACATACATTATTTTTAATCTTGCTCAATAATATGGTCAATAATTTTTAAAATGTGTAAAATTAATTAACATTATGGAATATGTAGGAGAAATTCAAATGCATTTTAAAATGTCTTCTATATTGCATTGAACTAGATTACTATGTAATCAAATTGTCCTTATATACTACCTGCATTGACTTATTGATTAATGTATGTAGATGTTTTGTCACTGGGACACTTGTTTCTGGAGGCTGCTTAACCATGTCTGTGGCAATTTTGCACATTGTTTTTTCAGGAACTGCCAGGCTCTGTTAGGGTAAAATAGGTCAGATACACTCAGTTAGACAAGATACAGTGGGGTGCACTCACCCAGGGTGTCCCCACTCTTTATTGTACTGTCCAGGTTTGTGCCTACAAATACAAAATTATGATAAATTCTACTTCACACAATACCCATATGTACATAATGGGAATATAATTGTATACACTTCAGGTATATGCCTAAAGGGAGGAAACTCTATTTTGACTAGCTAGCTACAAAAACTTAATTCCAACCCCCCTCTAAAAATTTTACACATCCGATGTTTAGAAAAATTTGCCAAAGACTAGCTTCTAGCTCCAGATGTTTCAAACTTTGTTTTTCTGCCACTATCTAAATATTTTCTTTTTCATTATTGAGTTCTGTAGTTCACATTCATATCACAACATAATCTCTACCCTAGCACCTTTCTATCAGAAAGCCAGATAAGTCAGGATGAGGGGCAGAAGGAATATTCCTTGAAGACATTTCAATCCAGACTAAGAATAAGTTAATCAAACATCAAAGTGACCAAAATAAAACCGTGTCTCTAAGTCAATTTTCCCTTAGTAAAATGCAAGCAAGCAAGCAAATAAGTAAGTAAGTAAGTAAGTAAGTAAAATAAATAAATAAATAATGAATAAAATAAGGAAAGGAAAAGGAAAATAAAGAAAGACAAAAAAGAAAAAAGAAAAACTGTTTTACTCCAATCCTCCCTGATGTCAAAGGAAATATGACAGAGGGGAGTGCAGAGTAGAAAGAAACAGTGGTTTTATATAACTGTGGTTAAACATTTTACCTTTAAAATTTACAGTAATCTATGATCAGGTAAATACATTGCTTGAGCTCCTTCAATGGACCTTGAAAGAGATTAATACAAGAGATGGGACTTGAAGCTTAGGCTTCTTATAGTAAGTCTGCTTCAAGTCTTAAATTGCCTACATGTTAGCAAGAAGAAACAAAAGAGCTGCCATATTTATCATACCATGGATACAGTGCTTCCAGCCAAGCCTCTTCAGTTGCACTCACCAGGTAAAATCAAGGATGCCCTGTTTTGGGGCTGATATATCAGAATACATATCCAAGATTTAATAATGACTGTCTGTAGAGTAACCAGGAAACTAATGGTCTCTTAATATCCCACACACAAAAAGACCCATTTAAATTCTGGAACATTTGATGGTAGGGGAGAAGGAATCAGGAGAGAAATAGAATTTATGACTCTCTAACAAATAACAAATGCCAATGACAACAGTTATCGTTTATTGAGCACTCCCCCTGTATTGGTACTATCACCTCATTAAAGTTGTGAAACAACTCTTTGAAGTAAGAACTTTATTATGTCCATTTTTTTTAAAGTCAGACATATTAAAATATAATTTATTTACTCTTTTAGTAAGTAAAACCTTGAAATCAGGTAGTGTGAGTTCAACTTTGCACTCCTTTTTCAAAATCGTTTGGCTAGTCTTGGTCTTTTGCTTCTTCATGTAAAATTTTAAATCAGCCTGAGAAGTTACTAAAAAGACTTCAGAGATTTTGATTGGGATTGCATTGATCTTAGAAATGAATTTGGAAAATTAGCATATTTATAATATTGTGACTTCTGAACCATGAACGCATTATGTATCTCCATTTATTTGGGTCTTGTTTAATTTCTCTCAGCAACATTTTGTCATTTTTAGCATACAAATTTTCCAGTTATGTTGTTAGACATATCCCTAAGTATTTTGTATTTTTGAAGGATGGGGTGTCAAGTGTATTACCTGTTCTTTTCCAGGGAGCTTTTGACTTTTACTTCATTTGAGAAAAAATATAAAGATGACCCATTGAGGGAAGTTCACTTAGTTCTCCTCCCTTTCCTGAATATTTCTTGTGAGTACCAGTGGGAGCCTGTGAAAACACAGTTTTGAGAAAGTACAGACTCCACTTGTACCTGGAACTCCTGGGGATTTTACTGTCATACTAACTCATACTTGGCCTTTAAAAATGTGTTAAAATTTTTGGCTATTTTCTCTTTACCTGCTGTATTGTAAGTCACCTCTTTCTTCCATGTTCTTCCAAAGGTGAAACAGTTTATTTGCGTCATTTCTTTTGGAGGGGGTTTTTCAGCCTTTGGAAAACAGTTCATGTGATTAGAAGTCTCATTTTCTAATTGTCTTAAGAAAATAATGCTTCGTAGATTTTTTTTTATTCTGTTGTTATGGTAGAGTAGCATCTTTCTTGCTTCTTTCTATGTTCTAAGCAAAAGAGTAGCCAACCAGGACAATTTTATATGAAAAACTGAGCCCTGGGGAGGCCAAGAAATTTGCTCAATATCATGGCCAAAACTCAAGCTCAAGTTTTTCTGAAATAAATCTGTTGTGTAAAACATCACACTAAGATACATTCTGTAAGATTATTCTACTAAAAGACCATATTTTAGCTGTCAACATGATTCTAGTCAGACCCAATTATTTTCTTTTTATTTCAATGGAGAACTGAAAACAGTGCTACACATTAGCTGATGAGTCATCAAAGCTTCTTCCCAACCTGAATCTAGAAGTTTAATTTTTTTTAAGTGGGTATCCTTAGAAAATCTCTACCTGCTCAGAAAGCCCGGAGCCATTTTGAAAAGTAAATGCTTAGCATTTCTACCATTATTAAACAGGGTTGAATATTTCTATAGATATGTAGTATCTGCTACCTGAAACCCAGTGAAAACATCATGTGACGCAGAAAGTTTGGACTTGATAGGAAAGGAAAGTTTCAGGACAGACAGGCTTCTGCATTGAATTGGAAAAGGTAGTCAAGAGGCAACTGCGACTGGGTTGCTCTCTGGTAAGCGGCCCAATCTAGATTGGTTTGCTCGCACAAGCAATACCATCTAGGTTGCCTCCTGACCAACTGCTTAAGGAAATCAACATCATTACCAGAGAAAGTGTCAAATTTCAAGACAAAAGCAAACACAGAAACTAGAACACATAAAACAAGGTCAGGAAGGAGACAAATTGGGCTTTTGGAAGAGGTGGAAAGTAATTTAGAAGAGAACTATAAATAATAAATATGTAACTATGCTCCCTTGTAGTCACCTTTAGAAGCCGTTCTTATAGCTTAGGAACCTGTAAAAGTCTGACATGTGTCCAAATGGCCCTCACATCTTGGCCAGACATGTATTTTTATAGTATATTTATTAACTATAAAACCACTTACTCATGTTATCTTATTTGAAATTTTGGAAATTCTATGTAACAAGGAGGGAAGCTAATGCTAGTTATGTTTTACAGATGAAAACCTTGTATTTATAATATATCAGACTTTCCAACTGTACCTGCACTCATAGATAATGATGCAGACACCTACGCTATAATTTTATCAAATGAACATGCATATGTCCGTGTGTATGTTTACTTCCAAGGTACATACAGTTACATAGTTCCTAAATATTGCCGATATTTATAAATATGACAACTTAGAAGAATCACAAGAAACTATTAATGAATCATTCCATTTCATAAACCACAATCTGATAAAAGAGAAGAAATTCAAAAGAAGCCTCTACAAAGTTTCAAGCAACAAATTTTCATGTGATGCTGATAAAAACAAAAGGTGTTATCACTTTTAGAGGCATAAATCAAAACTTTCTCACCAACACTTGCAACAATTTTGAGGTTTTATTAAGGTAAAAATTATCCGCAAACTCATTACTCAGAAGATGAATAGGAAACTGATAAAAGAGAAAAGACCTACAGGTGACAAGTGAAAGGCACTTGTGAATATTTGGAACATTTTTTCTTAAGCACTTAAGAATTTGCTCATATCGCTTATTAAACTGCATTTATGGGTTTACAAGTCTGTCTTCCCCAGTAAATTGTGATTTTCATGAAGGCAGGGACTGGGAAAGATTCGCTTTTTGTGTTCTAAGTGTCTAGCAAAGTGCCTAGATACAGTAAATATTCAATAATATTTGGTGAATAAGGGAATGGTGTCAGTATTATATATGTAGGCACATATATACACACATATATATGTGTATGCGTATACACAAACATGTACTTACATAATAACAACACTCATATGAACTCTGTACTATATATATATAATTTCATACATATATATTCCATTATATGTATATGCACACATACATTTCTCTAATCTATATTATGGAATATGTATTGTATAAAATTATATGAGTGTTGCTATTATGAGTATGTGTGCTCATACATAAGTATGTTTTATGTATGTATATATGTATAATCATTTCGATCTTTGATATTTATGTTTTTAAAATCAAATAAGCTTTAGTCAAAGTGAGTTAGAAAAGTGAAAATAACAGATATTACTCGTGGCCTATGAGAGCCTTGACTAAACCTAATACATAGCATGTCAAAGCTAATACAAATGACGTTTCCAGTGCCTATTACTTTGCATTGCCTAATTACTCGTGGAATCACAGGTGATTGAAAGTTACTAGAAACTTATCATAAAGCTATATACTCCTGAAATTACAAGACTTCAGCCTGGCAATTGGCTAAAATTACTTTCTGATGTAATGTGCACAGTGACCCTGGCTGGTCCCCTGCTTATCTGCAACCTGACACTGCCCCAGTGATGATTTACTTTTGTCATCTTATGTAGTCTGTAGCTTGACTGAGGTCTTGTTCTGATTCACAGGGGTTTTTGATCCAAGTCTCTCTGGTATAAACTATGGATGCATTCAGGCAAATTTTATCCTCATTCATTTATTAATTTTCTCATTCTCTAACACAGAACGTTTGCACTTGACCGGTACTGCATTAAGCACTGGGAACACACAGGTAGGTGAGTAAGGCACAGTCCTGTCTAACCACTGCTGAGATTTTCACTGTGGCATTTCTTTGAATCCCACATTGTATAAGGTGCTTTCACAGCGGGCTTGTATATGTTACAAAAAGAGGTATAATGACCTAAAAACCCAAGTGATTTTGCTTAATAATTTTGACCATCAAAAATCTAGTTTGTACATCAAATTAAAAGCTTCTCACAGCAAGGAAAACTATCAAGCAAATGAAAAAGTAACCTACTGAATGGGAGAAGATATTTGAAAATCACATATCTCATAGGGAGTTAATATTCCAAATATATAAAGAACTCATATAACTCAATGGCAAAAAAAAAAAAAAAAAAAAAAAAAAAAGGAAAACTCCAGTTAAAAAGTGAGTAGAGGGTCTAAATAGGCATTTTTCCAAAGAAGACATATAGGTGGTCAAAAGGTCCATGACAACATTGTTCAATGTCACCAGGGAAATGCAAATCAAAACCACAAGGAGATACCTCACACCTGTTATATGGCTATTATCAAAAAGACAAAAAGTAAGTGTTGGAGAGGATGTGGAGAAAAGGGAACTCTTGTTGTGCACTGTTGATGGAATGTAAATCGGTGCACTCTCTATGGAAAACAGTAGGAAGGTTCCTAAAAATATTAAAAATAGACTACCATATCACCCAGCAATTCTACTTTGGGGTATATATATCCAGAGAAAATTAAATCTGACTTGAAAAGATATTGCCCCCCCCATGTTTATTGCAACATTATTTACAATAGTCAAGACATGGAAACAACCTAAGTGTCCATCACATATATGCACACATACATGATGGAATCTTACTCAGCCCTGAAAAAGAAGGAAATCTTGCGATTTGCTACCATATCAATGCAACTTGAAGGCGTTATGCAAAGTGAGATAAGCCCAACAGAAAAAGACAAATACAGTATTATATCACTTATTTGTGGAACCTAACACCCCAACAATAACAACAAAAATAAAATAAAATAAGATAAGATAAGATAAGATGAAATGAAATGAAATGAAATAATAAAATAAAATAAAATAAAAATAAAATAAAATAAAACACTGAACTTATAAATACAGAGAACAGATACGTAGTTACCAGAGGCAGGGAGTGGGAGGTGAATAAAATGAGTGAAGGAGTCAAACGATACAAACTTCTTGTTATAAAATAATTAAATCATGTGGATGTAATTTACAATGTGGTGATAATAGTTAATACTATATTGTATATTTGAAAGTTGTAAGAGACTAGATCTTCAAACTTCTCATCACAAGAAAAAAATTGTTATTATATACGATGATGGATGTCAACTAGACTTATTGTGGTGATTATTTCTCATTGTATACATACATCAAATCATTATTTTGTACGCTGATACTAATACAATGTTACATGTCAATTATGTCTCAAAAAACTCATTTAAAAATGAACAAGAATACAACTATATGACATTTAATGACAAAGAAATAACAAATGCATAAAATTTTTAAAGAAATATTTTATTCTCTGAACAATCAGAGTGATCTCAGTTCAAAAGTGATGTGAGCATACTTCAACCATGACTATACACAACAGAATCTGTACTGACTTAGTACTGACTTAGGTAGAATTTATTTCCCTCTTGTTTAAGCTAATTCCAGAACTCCAAGGCTGAGGCTTGACACGGGTACACTATAAATGAAGTGCTAATGAGATGGAAATTCTCCAGGTTGCTTTTGAGTTTCACTCTGTCTCAATGTGGACCTGCCTAAAATATCTAAGAGCTGAGAATCATTTTGAAATGATCCCAACCTCTAGAGTCTGAAAACTTAGCTGGGAATTCCTTTCCAACAATCTTGTGGGTTATTTTGGCACTTTAGTTTATAATCCTAGCTGGACCCCATCTGAAGTTCTAAAGCCCATAAAAGAATGAATGGTTAATGTAAATAAGCCAAACTTGAGAAACTTCAGCCCTTGCTTCACAGAATGTTTCTGTTAATCTACCTTGTCTAACCTGATATAGCTCCTTCTGGCTAGAACTGCTTTTCCACAATAACTTCTTTGCAAATAAGAAACTTTCCTTTTCATCTTGGAGAGGATCTTTCTCTCCAAAGGCTATGGTTCATTGTACTGTATTAAAATAAATTATTTGGATATGTTTTATGTCTGAATACCGATAAAACTATGATATAGATTGTGTTATCTTTAATCAAAGGTTACTTTTATTTGTAGATTTTAAGGGCAACTAAAATTTTTATTTGACAGGTTCCAATCATTCTAGTTGGCATACCTGCACATTTTTATTGTATCTTGGGATCAGGCATAAATCAAGTGATTTCTCTCAGACAAATAAAAGTGGTAGAGTAATATAGTTCCTGGAATTTAACACTTCACGGTCAGGAGGTCACATATGCTAAGTTGCTTATTTATATGCCTCTTAAAGTTTAAGTCTGTGGGCAGGAGACATGAAGCAACGTGATTTACTGTATCAATGTGAATGTATTGTTATTTTTCTCCATGTAGATAATATTAGCAATATTAGAACAGCAGGTCAAACAAGAATGTCATTAGAAACACAATGTTTGCCATTTCTTGGAAATGTACTTGATTTATGATTTTCTTTTTTATTACAATCATCAGTTTTAAACAACGCAATTTATTAAACTTTTAATTTTTTATGCAGAAGGGAGAGTTAGTTTGCACCAATTATTGACATGCTTGTTGACACCTCCCAGCCTAAGCTTGAAGTTAGGCTGGGATTACTGTAGCCTGAGCGGAAGTAATGCATTCTTTTCCAGCTGAGGCTCGTCCAGCAGCCCACATGCCTCCTGCGGCCCTCTCTCTCATTGCCAAGAATCACCTCAGAGGTCACATATTCCTGATGGTGACTGTAAAATGGAGATAGCCATTTGACCCACATTTAACTATAACATAAGACAAAAGATGAATATTTTCATAACTTTCCACATAAAGGATTATAATGAGAACAAAGATAGGTATAAAGAAAATTTTGCGGATGGCTAATTAATTTATGCAACACAAATGTATTGAATGGGGAGGGGTCAAAACATGTAATTAGTGGTAAGCACTTTCTTCGACACCATCTTCTTTCCACCTTTATTCCATTTAAAATTTCACCATGTTCTTCAGATCTTTCATGACACTAAAGCTCATTAAACTTTTGACTTGCTCATGGCATATAGCTGGAAAAGAAATGTGTTAGGATTTGAATCCAGACCTCCTAGCATCTTGAAGTTTCTTCTCTGACAGTGCCTCAGAAGCCTGTGATGATTGTGTTCTACTAAGCCTCAAGTCATTTTTATACCAGGGCTCTGGTTTCCCTTTTGAAACATATCTCCCTTTAAATGCACCTGGAATTTATAGGTGAAGCACTGGCAAATTAATAAAGGAAATCACATTAGTGCCTTGAGAAGGGCAGGCCAGGGGTTGTGGTAGAAACTGCAGATGCAAGAAAACCCCTGCAGCTTTAGCACAGCCCACATGCAGTTGCTTATTGCCTTGAACATGTGTCCCTTACCTGGTGGCCTCGCTAAGTACCAGCAATAATAAGCAAGGACACAGAAGGAGAGCTTCTTCCCCTCCATGTTAAAGAAAACGGCTGGATTGCCAGGATCTTGTGGAGGCAAACTGGGGAAATGAAACTCTTTCCATTTTACTATGAACAGAAAATGTTGAACTTTCTGAAAACTGGCATAATGCAATCATGTGTCTTGTTTTTGCATTTAGAATATCGTCTTTTCAGAGTCCTTCAGAATATGTTAAGGATGGTTCACTATACATCACAAATCCTGGTTTGAATTTCAAAGCATTAGATAAAAATGACCTTACACTACATTTGTAGTTGTCACTCTCAAGCCATTTCAGTGTAGTTTCCATGGGAACTAATGTACATCAAAGAAGGAAGAGAGAGACTATACGACCAAATTTTCAGTTGCTGCTTCCTCTTTCTTTGGGAAAACCAAAATGAGCCCCATGTTAAGTAATGATGAAATGCGACTCTGCATCTTATTTCCAATGTAAAGGCAACTTTTTCATCTAAAAATCTAATCTTTAGTATCATGGTTATGCAAAAGTTTTCCAAAGATTTCTCCCATAATATGTATAAATTGTATTCGGAGCCTCAGAAGACACATATACCTATTTGAGAGGAGAGTCATCATCATTCGTTATTGTTATAGAATTGTTTTGGAATTTTTATAATTATGTGTTTACCAGTTATTGAGAATTCTATACCAAGCACTCGAAAAGAACTATGAATAAAAATTTGCAGTCACTATCAAATAGAACACATGTCAAGATTGTGTTCTGTTAGTGTATGTATAGTCTTTCAAGGTAATGCGAGACAATGAAATATGAATAGCTCTTGTTAATTTCCTATCAAAAAAGTACAACTACCAGACGACATTGTTAAAAGAAGAAAATTTCAACTATTATTACAAAACCCAACACTATACTTTAAGGCCATCATGATCTGATTCTGTCTCACAAAGCTCACCTGAATTATAAAATAAATTCAACACTTTGATTTTGGGGTCGTTGGAAAAAGGCAATGATATATTACATTCCCATTTGTAATTGAGGATAATGATATAAATGTATCTGTAAGCCATAGAGACTTAAGTAGAAAAATAAAGAACTAGAGCTGAGAAAAAAATTGGATCATGTGTTACAAAATAGCTTCAACAACATAAATTCTTTCAGACTGAAAGTTATTTTAATCTTACTAAAAAGCTAAGAAATAATTTCATTATAATCATCAGCATCTCACCTTCATTCAGCACATCTTTATTGATAAATTATTTAGACCAGGCACTTGGCTTAGGCACAAGAATATAATAGTGAACAAGACACATAAAATTCTAATTTCTATGTCACTTACACTTGAGCCAAAAAAGAAAATGAAGAGAAAACTCTGGGGGATGAGGTGCAAAACACTGGATATGGAGTCCAAAGTAATTTTTGTGATAGTGGTAGCTAATAGACCCAAGAACAGCTAAAATTTGGAAAGGAAAAGACTAGGACTAGGAACACAGTAATGGACACTTTGTTCTTAAATAAAAACTGAGCAAGTGACCAAATCAGAGAATGCGCTGCAGGGAAATGATCCAATAACACATGCCATAGAATAGAGGATATTATACAACACAGGTGAGGACCAATAAATAATATAAAGCAGAATGATGAAAGAGGATTCAGGAGAAAAATATTTCCCTTAGCCACAAAGGGCTACAGTTTTTCCAATTTGTGGGCTAAAAGAATCACATTGGATATTACCTATGGTCCATTGTATATCTTTGTATGCATTTCCAGGTATGTACTAATATACTATACATGATGTGGGGCAATCATTTTTAAGCAATATTTTTTGTTGTCATTATAAAGATCCAAATTTAAAAATTAAAGGAAATAAAGTACTTTCACATATATATATATGTAGGTATAATTTGTTAGTAGTAATTTTTTGGAGAGAGAGGAGTTGGCATGCGGTTAGATAGAGGACTTTGGATTCAACTTATGCATCTTCTACTTACCATTAGGTTATTTTAGGTTTAAAAGTTAGTTAACTTTTTAGGGCCACAGATTCTTTATCTTTAAAATGAGAATGATAATTATACCTATGTCACATATTTGTTTTAAAGGTTAGAGATAATATACACAAACTATATGGAATAAGAAAGTCAGCTATACATTGGGGGGATATATATCCTCCCCCTCTCCTATTACCTCCATGTAGAATAGTTCCCTGGGCCTTGCTCTTCACTCTCACTCCCACTTTGAGAAAGTAGTAGGGGAGAGCACAATGAGGTAGGAGAAGTGACCTATCTGAATGGAGAGTTTCAGAGGAATTAAGCATACATGACTCTGAGAGGTAATAGATGTCAGTAGAGATGCCACATTCTCAGCTGTGTCTGGGACTAGGTGCAAAGACTCAGTTCTGAGCTGGAGTATGGAAGGCCCTTTATGGTCAAATACTTTAACTGTCTTCTCCAAGAATTTTATCAGGAATAAAGTTTAAAGTTTAACTTTTGTCTATATGATCACTATATCTATCTTTGATTCTGATCTCTGGTGGGAATAAAAGGTTATTTACTAAACCTCAGAACCACACACTATACAATTCTGGTTTGACAAATGATAACTGGTAAGAATAAAAGTAATAGTAGTTATAAAGATAACAGCCAGTAAATATTTAATTTGTTATCAGTCACTGTCTAAGGATTTTTAAAAATGTGTATCTTCACAGTAACTTTACAAATTAGGATCTCATATTCTTTATAGATAAAGTGATTGAAGGAGAGTGAGGTTAAATAAAGCACTCAATATCACAAAACTTCTGTTTAAAATAGATTGTTTCCAAAACTTGGTCTCTTAACTACTATGCTAAAACTATCTGAATGAGATATTTACATGACAAATTACTACCAAGGTTGCAACTCATGAAGAGCACAAGAAAAAAAAAATTAAAAATTGGCAAAATTAATTACTAAATAGTGTATTTCTCTCTGGAATAGTGCATCTAACATTATTTATCTACAGATAACAGGTACCAGGTATTAGGATATTAGGATATTCAGAATGAAAATATATTGGCACAATGTGACAGCTCCTACAATAGCAGCATAAATAAAGGGTTATGAAAAAACCTAAGATGGATGGAGCTTGGATGAGTGAAAGCATGAAAATATATGAGAGTTTAAATGTTTGAACAGTCATAATAATAGGTTCACAGGATCTATGATAGAGAAAATGAAAAAAGAAAATTCTGAAAAGGAACATGAAACCCAAAAGAGAAGAGCTTGAAATGCAGTTCTAAAGGTTTTATCTGAAATAAACGGTGAGTTGGCAGACTTTTTTTTTTTTTTAATTCAACTCTGAATGATCTGCTATGTGTTTTAGAAAGCTAACAAGGAGGATGGATTAGAGAAAGTAAACACTCGTGGCAGGGAGATCCATTAGGATATTGATGCTTATGAGTTGAATTATGCCTCCCAAAAAGATATGTTGAAGTCTCAAACTCCAGCAACCATAAACGTGACCTTATTTAGAAATAGAGTCTTTGCAGATGTAATTAAGGTGGGATCATTAGGGTGGGAGCTAATCCAATATGACTATTATGCTCATACAAAAAGGAGAAAGTAGAGACTATAGGGAGATGAATGCCATGTGAAAACAGAATCAGAAATTGGGGTTATGTAGATATAAGCCAAATAACCCAGAGATTGTCTCTAACACCAGAAGATAGAGAAAGGAAAGGAAAAGATTCGCCTTTAGACCCTTTAGAGGAAGCAGGGCCCTGCCAAAACTTTGGTTTAATAACTTCTAACTTCCAAAACTATAGAAGAATAAATGTCTGCTGTTTTAAACCACCCAAATTGTGGTACTTTTTTTTTTTTATAGTCTCCCTAAGACACTAATATGAATATTGGAATACTTCAGTCAAGAAATAGTGAGCACTTAATATGGTGGCAATAAAAATGGAGAGGAGGTGTGTGGCAGGCCAGGGTTATGCTTGCTTTAGGACTAACAAAGCAGTAAGAAATAGAAATAGAATGATGATGCCACGAAGAATCACATAAATAGTGATACGGTGTACCCTTGAAGTTTGGTAACCCCTGTCTATAGCCTTCCAAAACTGCTCTGAGGTTCCATTAGGGAAGGGGCTGTTAAAAAGAGACTTTTAGGAGGCCCAGTTTCTCTACCCTAATCCAGCGCTAATAGCTCTGGAGATTTGGCTAATCTTGAAAGAGGTTTAAAGGGGAAAGTGTGAGATCCAGGTCTCTGGCCACCCAGACAGAGTCGGGGCTGTACATATAAAGATTGGTATTGGTTTGATTTTTCCATCTTCCCATACTGCCCAAAATTTTAGTAAGTATGTGGAAGGATTCATAAGAAGCGAGAAACCAGAAAGAATACATCCAACCTACTCATTCCTGAAGTTGGGAAGGAATAGAAAGAAGAGAAATGTTGCTCAAGTGCAAAGCCAGTGAACCAGAGAGAAAAAGACCTAAAGAGTCAGAACAAAGCTTCAATAAAGAGATATTGTTACTTGGAGAGATGGCCTTTTGTCCTTTGTTCTATTACCGGTCAGAGGAGAGGGAGAAAACCCGAGCCGGAGACAAACAGCTTTGCTAAGTGCCCTTGAGAGGATGCACTGGGGTCAGCAACAAAGCCAGACCACTAGAGAGAAAAAGAAATAAAGAGAGGATTGGAATGAAGAAATAAGAATGGTGTAAAAAAAATATTTTTTTAATCCAAAAAGAATCAGAGAAGGGAAGAAGCACCTCTAGAAGAAAGCATAGCAGGTAGTTAGGGAGAGAGGGCTGTTAACCTCTTCGAAGCTCTGACTATATGAGAAAGCTTTGCAAGACAGGCATTGCTTTCACGGGCAGGTAGAGAAACTTTTCTCATTCCTCTAGATTACAAATCACTGGCCCCTTTATGATTTCTAAAGAGAAAATGACCTCAACCTTCTTAAAAATGTTTCACCGAAGCACTCTCTATACTCGGTATGGGAAAACCTGAGCTTGCTTTTGTGCATTTTATCTGCAGTGATGTGAAATCTTCCATCACCCTCCTCCTTTCCATACTGGTTGAGTAAGGGCTGGTCAGCAACCAGCATCAGTGGGAGAGGGATAAGCCCAGAATAAGATGAGAAAAGGCTTTAATCCACCGAACTGTGCATATTATGGCATTGAAGACTCTGACAACACTCAAACAATAAACATCCTCTTTTGGTTATCAAATTTTGTCAATTATCTGAATATTTTTCAATACACAGACATTATAAAGCTGAAATAAAAATAATAGTTTTCTTATTTAACAAACATATGGTAAATTCTTACCGTAACAACTACATCATAGCATAAATAATTCTCACATATCAGCTTCTATGCTAAGTGCCTTGTATAACTTATGTCATTTAAACCTCACGAATAACGCTGAGATAGGTGCTCTTGTTATATTCACTTTATAGATGAAGAATCTGAGGCCAGGTTCCCATAGTTTGGAAAAAAGCAGAACCAAGTTTGGAACTTAGATAATATCAGTTAAGAGGTCATGTACTTAATTTCTTTATAATGGCACTCTTGTATTACGTACTTTGTTAGGCAAGAGGATTGATGACTACAGAGTTTCAGAGAAAGAAAAGGTTGATAAGGTTGGACATAATCAAGGCAGGATTCAAGGATTCAAGTGAGAGGTGGTACATGATCTTGATTTTGAAGGATAAGCAGAATTGAGTTAGCAGAGAGTAAAATGGAGGGCTCCCAGGTCAGGAACAGGAAGGCACATGAACACAGTGCAAAGTCATCTTAGGACAGGAGTTATTTTAACATAATGGGGAGACTACTTTGATTGGAATGGAGGTTCTATGAGAAGTAAAATGAGCCAGAGAAAACAGATTGCAGAAGACACTGGCCATTAGGCAGAAGTATCTGACATGGTGAAAAATAGGAAACGGCTGATGATGGTTTAAGTCTAGCCAATGTTGAAGGTAGCAACAATGATATGAAGAATGGATTGCAACTAGGAAAAAGCCTAGATCCCAAAGATACATAAGAAGGAATAACATGAAGTGTCTTAAAGGTGATGGATAGAACTCACTGACTGTGATATGTTAAAAGAAAGTAGATGAACTCATCATACTAATAATAACCTACATTTATTAAACACATACTATATGTTGTAGTTGTTTACGAGAAGCCATGCATTCATTCTCATAAAAGAACCATGATTTAGGATTAAATGTAGGCCCTTTCTAATCCCAGAATTCCTGCGATTACTTAAAGTCAACAAAGACATCAATTTTTCAAATAGTGTTGGAGAGAGTATTGTGATACCATTAACAGGGCGAGAGAGTGTGGAGGTTGAGGTGCCAGAAATGACAATTTGATCGAAAGTAGCTACACTGTTCAAGTATACTATAATGTTAGTAATAATAATAGTAATCATCATAGCTAATATTGAGTACTTACCTGCACCAATTTTCTATAAACGTGGCATAACTCAGTTATGATAGTAATAATTAAGAGTGCTCACTATTAAAATAATAATAGAGCATATATGTACAGTGTTTATAGTGTGCAAAAAACAGATAATTTTTAAAATGTATTAACTCCTTTAATCCTCACAAAACCACATGAAGTAGATATTAACAATTTATCTTCACTTTACTAATGAGGACACTTTGGTCTGTACAAGTTAAATAACTTGGCCCAATGTCACAAAACTAATGAGTGGCAGAGTCCAGATTTGAACCCAGTCTCTCTAGCTCTAGACTCCATACTTTTAACAACAGCTCTACAAGATCATGAACTTTGGGGTTCTGCAGGCCTGGGTTTAAAATAAAATTTTTATTGAGAGCTATCTGACATATAATATTATATTAGTTTCAGGTATACAACATATATATAGTGTAAAATGGTCACCACAATAAGTCTAGTTAACATCTATAACCATATACAGTTAAAAATGTTTTTTCTCATGATGAGACTTTTAAGATCTACTCTCTTAACAACTTTCAAATATACAATACAGTATTGTTAACTATGGTCACCATGCTGTACACAACACCCCTGTGACTGACTTGTTTTATTACTGGAAGTTTGTACCTTTTGATTACCTTCACCTATTCTACCAACCCCACCCCCATTTCTTATCTTGCATCTTAAGAGAACTTGAGTATGTTTATTTTTGTCTCTAAGTCTCAGTTTTTTCATAAACAAAATTAGAGATAACACTAATACTTTCTGGGTAATGAAAACTAAGAATTAAACTCTATCACTTTTCTGTGTATAGAATAGTGCTTCAACATAGGAAGTATTCAGTGCATGTTTTATGAATCAGTGATAAATGAATAAAACACATAATTACACACAATTAACATTTTGTTGTGTACTACTTTATACTATTTAATTTTTCTGCATATTACTTTTCTTGTCAATCAAGTTGGACAGTATGCATCCTGAGAGCAAACCACATGCTTTTTACTTCTATATTTACCCCAGTGCTCTGAACAGTGATGTGCACAGAATGAACTGCTCAATAATAATAATCTCCATGAATGACCTACTCACTATGGGCCAGACATTGCATTAAGAATGTAATCCTTACAGCAGACTTATATGAAAAGTACTATTGTAAATTCCAGTTTACAAAATAGGGTTATATCTTACAGAGATAGAGTGGTTCTCCAAGGATCACATAATTATCCCACACAGAATCAGGAATTCAATTAAATCTCTTAAGCTTAATCAGCACTCATAATGCCTCTCTAAAGCTTTGATTGATGAGAAATTTGAAAATTTGTCAGGTCCTATCATCACAGGCCTGTGGAGGGAACTTCCTGCGTCTGTAATTCTGGTATTTGGAAGATTTGGCTCAGTCAACCTTCGAGTTCACAGCCTTTCTGTAGGTCCTTCCTTTTAACGGTTCAGGCATAGCCCATAGAACCAAGGTAAAGAGAAGACTCAAAAAGAGGTTGCTCTTGTGAGTGGCCTGCCAGGGCATGGAGACAGGAAGAATCATGAGTTTCCTCTGTCTTCTCAGCATATTATCAACGGCATTCTCTGGGCTTACTAACCTCTAGCTGATTCATTGTAAAAATTTAGTACTCAATAGTCCTCAAAATTTCTGACTTCATACCTGTAGTGAAGTGACCTTGTGGCTGATCAAAGAGAGCACCTTTAAAGCTCACAGTGGAAAAGACATGTCTCCTAACCTCTTGCAGAATTGTTTTTAATACTTCCTCCAAGCTGTTATTGGTGTCTTTATTTAGGCTGTATTTCTTCATTTTGGTGTCTATGTTTAGCAGATATATAAAGGAGCAAATGGGTTTAATGGCCTGAAGTGGCAAAGCAATGATATGTGGGCCTCCTCAGTGCAAAAAAAAAAAAATCAAAAGACCATGGAGGAGACTTCCTGTTTCCTGATGACTAGAAGTCAGATTTCTTTTAATTATCTTGAGTTTAAGGGAAATTCATTGTCAGTCATTCCTCTGAAAGTTTCTTTGACAGAGTGGGGATGGACAGATGCCATAATAGACAATGCAGAGAATCCACTCATCTGCTTATTTAACTTGTCTCATGGGTGGTACAGACCCACAATCACTTCAGGAGTGTTAGAAGGTTTTAATTAAGCTAAATGGATATCCCCTGGGTCTGGGCATATATACAGTCTAAGAACTGTGCATCCGGCATACCAAAGAGAATGTGGGAGCCATTGAACCCATCTTGGAATCACTCCTCTCTGCTTTCACCAGACTTGCCATTTCTCATCCCTGCCTCATCACTCTCACCAGACAGAGTATGAGCCTTTCTTCACTTTCTTATTTTTACCATCTATTTAATGGGAACAAAAACCTGGTACCTCTCCAATAAATGTATCATATGCTTAAATAATCTAACTATTATTTTCTCCTCCTCCTTTTTTTTTCTTTCATAAACAACACACCTCTGTAAGCATAAAGCAAAGGAACTTCCTTTTAATTCTGTCCCCTAACCTCCTGCATATACCTCATTTGTATAGAAACTTATGTAAATTCAAACAACAATGAGGGTCCCACCAACTCTGATGGTCTGTCACCAGCCCTCACTGTCCTAAATTGTCCTGAGCCATGTTACCTTTGAGTCTCCTCACTGAGGTGGTACAGAGACCTTCTATGACCATTTTGTCATGGCTTCGCATTACAAAACCAGGGTGTGTGTGTGTGTGTGTGTGTGTGTGTGTGTGTGTGTGTGTCCTTTCAATCATTACAGTTATTTTTGAGTATTTTAACTTGTAAAATTTTCCATTCTCACCTCTGCCTTACCTCTAAGCAGATCTCTGGTCATTAAAGTGAATGGTGTAGGCAAGCTGGTATATTCTTGAATGTACCTATAACTTTTTTTTAATGTTAAAATAATCCAATGCCTTTTGGATTCACAGATGTTTTAACTTAACATTCAGATTTGGTATAGCCCCTTTAAGAGTTACTTAGAAACATGAAAGACTATTCTGTGTCTTCACTATGACCATGACTGAATGCTACTGGCATTTTAAGGGAGGGAAAAGACATGTTAAATATCTTCCAATGAGAACAATAAGATACAAGAAAAATTGTCATGCCCCAATGCCAACACTTCCTTTGTTAAGAAAAGTAAAATTATTTGTTTCATATCTTTTTCCTATTAAAGAAATTACCAACTCTGAGTGTCTCACTTAATCAGCATCTTTCATTTAAACTCAAACTCAAATTCAAGTTTGACTATTGAACACCTGTAACTGTTAAACACTTTCTCACTCAGTATCTTGCGCTAATCTCATAAAAGAAATCTTACAAACTTTTTGTTATCTCTCTTATTGATGGGGAAACTTAAGGTTAGAGAAAGCAAATGACCCATACTCTGTTACTGAGAACAGTTCCACTGCCATATGCTGTTTCTATTATATTAATTTTTATAACACTATCGGAATTACTAAAAATGTTGAAGTTTGTGCTTCCCAAAGAACAGAGGATAATGTGAAGAAAAATAAGGTAGGAAAAAAGTAAAAATGCACACACACACACCAAAAACATTCTGGAGTACCTCAATTATATATATGCCTTTGAAAAATGTCTAGATAATTTATGTCTACATTGACATCACAAAATAAACTTTTAATTCAAAATTTAATTTCATTTTTTTCATATTTATTTTCATTTAAAAAAAGTTTAACTTGAATATTAAACTTTTCTATCACCTTTATCTATTTGACCCTCTGGAATATGCTGAGTAATACAGCATTCACATGATTACCACTGTGTCCACTTACATGATTTAAAATGGATTCTCAATAGCTGAAGTGTCCTCCTGACTCTTTGAAGCTTGGCTGTTCTGTTTCAGAGGGCCTTTTACTCCGGCTCTCAAACCACTTTACAGACATTTCTTTATTCTCCTTTATTTTATGATTTGGGAAATAGATCAAATAGAAGTTAAGTGGCATGTAGAGGTCAATAGCTGATTACTGGAAGAACGAGAGAAAGACATCACCCTGGACTCACCTACGGTTATCACTCAGAGAACTTGACATATCTTCAGAAGGTGGAGATAGCCTATGAATGTAGGAGGCAGATTATTTTTTCATGAGGCTTTCTCAGACAGAGTCACAATTAATTCTGATTCAGCTGACATCTCTTTTCTCCCTGTCCCACAATATCTGTATTGGAATCAGAGTGACTGCTTATCTTTTCTTCCTATTTGTTACAGATGCTAGTGACATGAAGATAAAATTATTGGAGTTTTGTGTTCCACATAAGTTTCTGTATCCAATTGCTTGATAATAATGATTTGTAAGGAAACAAATAGCCAAAGTATTTTTGATAAAGGACTACTCTTTACTGGTGCCCATCTCTCCACTACTAACTGACAAATAAATAAATAAATAACTAGATAGATAAATAAATAAATAAATAAATAAATGAGAAAACACCCCCCCCATTTTAAAACTATTCTTAAAAGCCATAATGATAATAAAAATAAATATCACAGCTGATAAAAATTCACATAGCCATTTGGCTATTGAAATTCCGGTGTTAAGACTGGAATTTTCTGCAAACTATGGCCCTTGGACCAAATCCAACTTCTGCCAGTTTTTGTAAACAAAGTTTTATTGGAATACAGCCTTCTTGCTCATTCATTTGCATATTGTCTGTAGCTGCTTTCATGTGACAACAGCAGAACTGAGTAGTTGGGACAGAGATTCTATGGCCTACAAAGTCTGAAATGTTTATAATCTAACCATTTACAGAAAAAGTTGCCAACAACTGTTCTAGATTAAACAACATATCAGTCCTGGAAGATATGAATGGTAACCTTGACTATCGCATAGAACTCATAGTTTCATTCCTAAGGTCCCAAGCAAAACTTTCCAAAAGTCCTTTCTTAAGACCATACATTTTGGAATCAGACACATCAAGTTTTGTATTCTTCTTTAAATAGGGGCACTGTACATTTCAAATAAGTAATGCAGATGATGACAATTTTGTTGAAAGGCCACTCCACTTGTGTGATGGGAAACGAGTTAGTGGGAACATATTTGAGGACCTCAATTTTCCATACTTTTCTCTAATTACTAGAGTACTGTAGATGCATATCTCTGATTTATAGTCTGCCAAGTCAAGATTTCTAAATTTCTTGGCATGAGTTTGGTCCTACATTATTACTTTGATTATGGCTTCTTATATCTGGCATAAATATATTCCCTTTGTGCATATTCTTTTCAGATGCAGTATAAGAAAAAGCATGATTCTTTTTTTTTCTTCTCTCTCTCTTTGCCTTTTTCTTTAGGAGAAGCAGCTGTGAAGTCATAATTATGTTCACTTCCCACTGGCAACTGGCAAGCCCTTTATTTTTGTATATTTGGAGCTCACCAAGAATAAAGTCCATTCTCTCCTTGAGGGGCTATTCTGCCATCCCATCTAGAATTTCAAAGTTTGCCAATTCCTACAAAATCTATTGTTACAAGTAGCTTTGTGTCCTTAAAAAAGGGGGGTCATATAAAATGAGGTGAGGAAAAACTCTCAAAAGAATATGAAAAAAACAGTATCATCTCTAAAATACTGCAACAAATTTGCTGGCTTCTAAAAACTTATAATTATTGTTGTTAGTTAATTGGTGCCATAGATTACACAATACTGACATGGAATTTTCTAAAACAAAGAGTTTTTTATCATGTTACATTGTACTGTGATTTAGGGACTTTTTAATTTTATTTTTACACATTGAAGAACAAAGGGCAAAAGTCTTGAAAAGCGCAAAGATTTAGGTAATGAATTGCATCCTAAATTTAGAAAACATATTAGACAATGCAGAATGATTCATGGTAGGAATTTGTGATCCTGCAAAGGCAAGTTATTGGGACTTTTGTTTATAAATAAGCCTACTTCTCTTGGCTCTGATCTGGATGCAAGCCAGAAACATTAATAAACATTTCTTCTACTTCACACAGACTTTCAAAAAGGTCAGAACCAGGGTACATTATTTATGTTTTATGGGAAGATGTATTTAATGTTTTTAAATCCGTTTGGATAATAACATTGATTTTAATGGGCTGATAGATGTGCTTGTCTTTTAATGTCCGTTATAATAACGATTGCCTAGAGTCTACAAAAAATTCAACATTCACATGTTGATCAGTCTTTTATTCATAGGTGCAATACTTCCTAAACAAATTTTTAGGAGTCACTAACTTCTCCTCAAAAGGTAACTTGTTTGTTGGAGAATGTGAACAGACTATAGATACGTGATTGACTTCACATTTTGTCCTAAAAAGCAACCCAACATTTGGTATTTAATGTTATCTTGTTGTCTAGCCCGTGAAAAATGCTTCCAAGGGGAGACAGTTGTTTGCCTCAGACTCTATTGTTTATAGACCTGGGCTCTTTCAGTGACAACAGGTATGGAGGTCAGAAAGATATACTGAGAGCCCAAATGTAGACATTAGTACTTTGTAAACATAGACCTCCTGTCCCATTTTTGGATTGAACTGATGGTAATGCTGCAAAGAAAAATGTAGTGAAGAAAACTTGAGAAGAACCCAAAAGTTACAGGGTCTGAATACACTAAAAAGAAAGCAAATGTAGACCTTTGAAGCCCTCTGCATCTAAGATGAGCTTCTTTTTTCAATTTTATTCCTTAAAGAGAATAACACAGATGAACTTATGAAATTTATATTCAATAATTGATGACTTTTAATAGTTTTTTTTCTAGTTTTCTTTCAGGGGAAATGGCCTATCTAATTTGTTGGAATTATTTCATAATTAAGCAGACCTTTGGGTGCACCATATGCAACTACCAAATCTGAGGTCATGTATCCTATAGCTTTTTAAAAGCATTTTAACATAAAATCTCATTTAATGATGATTTAATATTTTATTAGAGGAAAAGATAGTGAGATATAGACGGTATCCATTTGAACATAAAAAATAGTCTCTGACCCAGATGATGACTCCGATGATGCTATTCCAGTGGCAACTACAACCAACAGCCTAGTCACAGTAGTACGACCAGATGTAATAGTTAAGGAACTAGCCATGAAAGCCACAGTGGGCTTCACCTGAAGTCAATAGATACAGCCAGAATACAAGTGAAGAAAACATAAATGAAGGCAACTGTAAACAAAGCAAACAAACTAACTAAATCCAATTGTAAATAAAATAAATTAATAAAAATAGTGAAAGCAAATGGCAATAAAGCATCAATTTTCCATCCAAATTACATTACATTATTCATAATTTTATACGGGCTTGCTCTAAAATTGTAGCTATAAATGGTGAATTGGAGCAGCTGCAATTATTGGTTAAGATTTATGAATAGGAATATTGCATGGCAATCCATAAGATCACCTTGCTTTCCTATCTCAAGTTCCTTTCAGTGCTTCCATTTATTCATTCATTTATTCAACAAGCCTGCATTAGAAGTCTTCTATGATTCAGATTTTGAGTCCCTTTGCTTAAAAATTAAAAATTATACATGTAAGAGATCAATTTGAAAAAAAAATTATAGTGGTTGTTTTAAATTTTGAAAAATATTTTATTTCTATTAAGAAAAATATGTGTTTTGTTTTGTTGAGACAGATGGACTACTTTGTACATTTTTTCAGGAACATTCTAAAATGTTTTGGGAGAGGACAGAATTTATATTTGTGTTAACTTCAAAACGTGAGATATGTACTTCAATCCTCATTTGTTCCATTACAAACATGTTAGGAATCTGTAAATTTATATAAACTTTCAAATATTCTGAGATTTGGTGAGAAAATTCATGTTCACCCTGTTCATAATCTTTATAATATGACAAACACCAATCATTTTATTTTTACCTAAATAGACAAAAAGAAATAGGCTTAAACAAACTAGGAACCTTGCCTATAGTCATCTGTGCAGTGAAAATATACAAATGACTACTACAACTAAAATTCTTATTAAATATCAGGTATTCGTTATTCTAAATTTAGAACAAGTAAGAGAACTTATGCTTAGATAGATCCTGTCTCTTGCCCAAAGTCACTACAGATATGATCCTTTAGTCTCTTTAGTATGCCACTCACCTCTGGGGCAAGAGTTTTTGCTCCCCGCCCCTCCTCTAATCTATCTCTTAGCAAAAATGTTAAGTAATTAGACTGTACTTGTTGCCAGTCTCCTTTTCCGTGTCCCTTTCTTCCTTGCATTCCCAAATTAATTTTCCATTTATAGGTAGATCTGACTCAGAGATAATAAAGACACATTGCATTTATTGTGGAATAAATTCAAACCTTCGACGGTTGTTTTGTATACCTACAATGGGTAAGACAGCAAGGGGCTGGGAACTCAAAGATAACAGTTTATATTCCTGAGCGAATTTGTAATCTCAGGGATGGAATAGAGATGATCAAATAAACCCAGCGTGATGTGCTGTGATTTAGGCACAGATAACATTCTCTTAGGGAAGAGAGGAAGCAGTAATTCCAACAAATGAGATGTGAATGAATGGGAGGTACTGAGGCAAACTTCTTTGAAGCTGTA
The DNA here is from genome assembly GCA_003508835.1 of Eonycteris spelaea. Lineage (NCBI taxonomy): Eukaryota > Metazoa > Chordata > Mammalia > Chiroptera > Pteropodidae > Eonycteris > Eonycteris spelaea. The sequence continues at coordinate 4,708,167 of PUFA01000046.1, read as the reverse complement.
ACTTTTGAACTGACCTGAAAGGATATTCGTAAAGGATTTCAATTGAGAGAAAGCAAAGGTGGAAACTGCAAAAGCTAATGCAGAAACATTCTTATATTTTTATCTTCTTATACTTTTACAGGATATTGTCTTTCTTTACCAATGTAAAAATGATTATACAAGACAATAAACGAAGTATAGAATGATCAAGATTAAGTGTTCTGGGAATGAAAGTTAGGCCTTCAATCACTAATGGTGTGGCCTGGACTAACAGGATTAACTCTCTGTTCTGTAATATCACCGACTATCCAATAAAGATAAGAAAACTTTCTCTATCTGAGCAATCTTTATAGCTTATTTTTATAAAGACAAGTGAATGAGAAGCTGGGCTCAGTGACTGACACATAATAAGCACTCAATAAGTGATTCTAATGTTTTCTTTTCTTTTAAATCATTATCGTTATTACTTCTACCAATTATAATTATATATCATTGATAAAAATAATTATTTCTCCCTAAAATCAAGGAGAGAAAATGTAAATATAAAACAAAGTTTTAAACTAAAGATATTTATCTTTAATAGCAAGATTTTGAACTCAGGTACTTGATGGAAAAGAATTTAGTATAAATTAGGGAAACATTCTATCATCTTTCAAATCATATGATGCAGTTGGCTGCATATTTGAAAAGTTGGTATTCCTTGCCCAGTGGTATTTATGTCTTGGGGCCTACACAGAGACGTGTGTAGGCCCCAAGGCATTATGCTGAAGTCTGGGACATTCCATCTATGAAGATTTGGTTTATGGAGCTTTAAAATTATTCTTCCCATTGATAACAATATGGTTCTTTGGGTTACTAACTAAACATAGCTATAAGGGGACATCGAACATCCTATCTTATTTGCTAAATAAATATTCAGTATATTTTAAGAGTTGTTAAACCAAACTCTACATGGTATTTTTGAAAGATGTGCTTTTTCCCACTCATATGCTAAGTAAGAAGGAGGGAAATCTCAGACATTTCCAAGTAAATGCTGAGACCCTGCAAGGTGCTGTCAAGCAGCCACTCTGTAACTCACAGAATGTGTCCAGCCAGAGGAATCTGCAGAAAGTATGTTAGTTTTCACTACACTGGTGGCCCTATCCAACTGCTATACAAACTTCAGTATCTAAGACTAGCTCCTGCTCCTAAGTGTTCTGTCATCTCCTTTCTACAACACTTTCCCACCCAAATGTTATCCAAAGAGAATTCTAGCACTTGCTCTGATATAAGCATAAGGCACACATAACACACACATTCTCCTGCCTATCTATGCAAATTCTGGAAGCACCAACATCTCTTCAGCACTAGTAAATCTTTACTCTATAATTAGGTCAATCCACAGTTTAGTTTGCACATACAGACTCTATTCTACTGATATCTAGTAATATTTATTTAATTAAGAAATTAGAAACAATTCTTATGTCTTCCAACTGTGTCCAGGAAAAATTCCCCTTTACCACACCATTTTAGAATATTTGTTTACAATATGCTGGAAATACAATCGTGTTAGTAAATTGGCAATTTTTAATTGAGATACCAAGGCAAAATTCCCCTGACTTTATTTTGTTATGGCTGTATTTGTCATTTTTAAAGACAGCCCCTACTCAGACAATGTGGAAGAAATAAACTAATTCCAGACATTGGTGTTTTTGACTATTCTAAAAATCTTTAAATGTAACATCGAATCTGTGTTCTATATGCCAAGATTGTTTCTTTGTAGATAGACCCTTCAGAGCCAGAAAAAAAAAAGGCTCAAGATAATTGGATTTGAACAAAATCACTTTTGTTGTTTTTTCCCCACTCTAATAAGGAAGTGAATATTAAAAGAAGAGCCATAAGTGCCCAGACAGCAGGTATAGATTCTTTAAAAATTAGTTCAGAAATAGGTTATAGATTCTTTAGAATCACTTACACTTAAATCGTAGCTCTCTCTCTACACATTTTCACAGGAAACATAAAGTATATGATCAAAATTAATGTAATCAAGAACAGTTTAATAATATGTTTACCTAAATGATAAAATTATTCATGGTAGCTCACTGGAAACAGTAAAAATCTGTGGAGACTGGTTTTAGAATGGAGACGGGCAGAAATCGTTGGTGTTTCAGGAGAGATGTTCCCAATAATCACACATGAAAGATGTAGGTGCTAATAACAGACAACACTCTGATTATTCTAAGCATAGGGGCAACTCAGGGGCACCTCAGTGAGTTCATGCTGGACCAAGGATTACAAATTCATGAACAACATCAACAACAACAGCAACAACAAATGATTTTTCAATCTGTAGGACAACATAAAAGCTTCTGAATAGTAGTGCTCATCACCAAGGAATTTGTGGTTGAGTAGCATATTCTTAAGTAGGTACCACCACAGAGGACATTGCAGTAAATTATCCTAACCTAGAGACGTGTTTTTTATTAACTAAATTTCTCTATATGCTAGCAAACTTTCTGTTTGTTGCAAGGCCCTAATGGGGAGGAAGTGATCCATTCTCCAACTCTTCCATATAAGCACAAAAGTACTGACCAATCTAATCTTTTTTTGTTTTTTTAATAAAAATACAGGCAGAGGATTATGAAAGCTTAACTGCTAAGAAACCCTAAGCTATGAAGAACTAATAATGGGTAGTTTACCTTGGCCTCTATGCCATCTTTAGAGAAAGAGAGAGAAAAAGAGAGAGAGAGAGCGCTCTTTAAGGTACACAGCAAAACTGAGAGAAATATACAGAGATTTCTCATATACTTCTGCCCCCACAATGCATAACTTCTCTCATTATCAACATCACTCAAGACTGGTACCATTGTTATAACTGATGAACCTATATGGTTCACAAAGAGTCCATAGGTTACATTAGGATTCACTCTTGGTGTGGTACATCTCTGGCTTTGAACAAATGTATAATGATGTATTATTATTATTATTATTATTATTATTATTATTATTATTAGTGATTGTAAAGAGTATTTTCACTGCTATAAAATCCTCTGTGTATCACCTATTTATTCACTCCTCTCCTTCAATTTTTGGCCACTACTGATCTTTTTGCTGTCTCCACAGTTTTGCCTTTTCCAGAATCCTGGAGTTGGAATCATACAATATGTAACCTTTTCAGATTGGCTTCATTCTCTTAGTAAATTGCATTTAAGGTCTCTCCGTGTCTTTTCATGGCTTGAAGGGTTTTTTGGTTTTTGTTTGGTTTTGTTTGTTTGCTGAACAATACTCCATCATCCTGATGTACAATAGTTTATTTATCCATTCAACTCTCAGACATTTTTTGGTTCCTTCCAATTTTAACAATTATGAATAAAACGGCTATAAACATTGGTGGGCTGGTTTTTGTGTGGACATAAGTGTTCAGCTCTTCTGGGTAAATATTAAGGAAAGTGATTGCTGAATCATATGGTAATAGTATGTTTTGTTTTGTAAGAAACTGCCAAATTGTCTTCCAAAGCGGCTGTACCCTCTATACCATCTGTATTGCTCACTGGAGACAGGCAGCAGCTAGTCCTAGGCCAATAATATCAATCACAACTGCACTTTAAACCATTATCCAAAATATCTTTCTCTCAACAGCCCTTCTCCTTCCAGAGTATTATATGTAAATGTTCTGCTTTTTTCTCTGACTTTCATCACTTAAAATTTTGTTGATTTCATCTGAGAAAAACTCACAAATATATTAACCATCTTTCCTATTTCCTTCTCTCTTTCAATATTTACTTGGCTAAAATTTCTGTTTACTTTTCTTGTTTATTCTATAAATTCCAGAAATTTGAGCAGTAAATGTAAGAATAAAGCAAATAAAAAGAAAGCCATGTTTTCAAAAGCAATTATATACAATTAAAATAAATGCGTTATTGCTCATTCCTAAAAATATTCTGAATTCCATTTTAGAAGTTTTATAAAATACCTCAACTATATTTTACTTCCTTTAAGTGAACCAGCTTTTCATTAAGGTATACACATTCGAAATAAATGGAACACTATTTTATCCACTTGTGTTATTCATAATGCCATGCCATTATCATTTTCTTCATTGCATATAAAACTTTATTTTCTATTAGGTGATAATTAGACTTTGGAAGTTGGTCTAAAATCTAACTATAATAGTTAAAAAATTGATTCACTAGGAAATTTTTTAGAAAATAACTTATTTTCAAGATCAAGATATATCGTATTTCTGTTAAATCACAAATCCCAACTACAGTTTTTAAGCTATTGGACTTCAGTATCAAGATACTTTATTTGTTGTTAGATTGCTCCTCATATTCAAGCTATCACCAATGACTATATCAAAATAGAATACATCTGAAAGAAAAACAAAGATTGAACTTGAAACATGAAACAAGTAACATTTAAAAATATCACTGAGAAGTGCCTTATAATTCTAAAGTAAATGAAGGAATATAATTTCACAGAACTACTGCTTATGAAATTAAATTAATTGTGAAAAATAAGGGAATAATTTGAAAGATTAATTAATGAGGTTAATAAAAAAATTTCACTTTAATTTTATATTCAGGTGCCATGTCCAACATAATAAATTAGAAGGTCATTATTATTGTTGTTTTTATTTCATTCTGGTCAAAAGAACTGAAGTGAAATATAAAAAGCAAATGACCAAATGAAGTCCAAATGAATTTAATATAGCTCCTAATATTAACTCATGATTAATATAAATTGAATGTCCTTTCTGTGTAACAAAATCTTTCACTATAGAGATAAGCCCTAACTCACATTCATCATGTGTTTGCAAGAATGAATCACTTCCAGAACCCATCCCAATAATGGGACAATTGACCTTTAGTACCCAATTCAGAATGTCTACAGCAAGCAGGTTTAACTTCACTGCAAAATCCTATTAATTAGCTTTTGAGGCCCAGAGTGCTGTGTTAAAAATTCTGAGGTATTTCTGTGATGAATGACAAAGAATGCTCTCAATCCACTTAGTAAATGGCTGATCTGGGCCTCCTCTAATATTAAAATCCATAATAACAAATAAATGGTGCTCATTTTGCACTATCTCTTTTTCTTCCCACACTGGTGTGCAGAGAAGGAGATGATGTAACATGAGTACCATTTATTTACTACCATGGACTCAGAGAGAATTTGAAGATGCTTTCTGTTATGCAGAAGTACAGAAGTTCTTTCCTTAGGAGTTTTCATATTTATGCTGCATGTACCCCTCTATCAACTGCCCGGTGGAGATTTTGTTCCAATTTTACTAAGGAATGTGCTACTACTACTGATATAGCAAACATATTTTGTGCCTAGAATTAGAATGAAAATCATCTTTCCTTAGAAATAAGACTGTGCGTGAGAACTGCGTATATTTGTTCAAAAATATTGACACAATACACTATATTTAGGATTTATGTCTATTATATATAAATTGTATTACATATAATTTTAGTAATGGGATTTGTAATCATTTCAGGTTTAATATTAAAACTTTGGAGAAAATTATCCCATGGAAAAATGTAGAAGACGTGATGAATTTTGATGACATGTAGCTCCACCATTTCCTAAGCATGCTGACATCTCACTTTTCCTCTGAGTCTGAGTTTTCAAAATATCAAAGGGTCTCAAACTTTAGAAAGCTGTATGGCACAAATCAAATAAGATATTAAATATATTTGTGAACTGTGAAAATGTTGTCAAAAACTAAGTATTCCTACCAAATCGTTACCTTTTCTTTCTCGATCCTTCTTATATTACTTTCCCATCCTTGATTTTATATAAAACTGTCCAAAGAGTCCAAAGTGACTCCCCAAATGCTTGGCTTTCTATCAGAAAGTCTTAAATGAGATTTTTGGGTATGTACCTTTTTTTTTCTGAGGACAGGCTCAGGGCAAGACAGAAGGCGATTTAAGTGGACTGATTGCCTGGGTGACATTTAGCTGGCTATTGCTTTCAGGGAGTCATACAGAGAAATATATAAGACCAGTAATAAAAATCATCCTAGCTTAGGTACTGGATGCAGTAGATGGGATTTTGATGAAGGAATTGTTAAGGAATGAGTAAAATCAAAACTGCTTGGAAAACTAAAATTTTAATAAAAAACCATTATTTAAAAATGAAGAAAAGGACTTACCCTAATCTGTGTTTTATTAAAAAGATTGGCACAAAGTAAATGGTCCTAAGAGCAACTTGCAGTCCTTTTTAGTTTGTAATTTGTAATCTCTGCCCATAATTTCAGTTAAAGAGCCATGAGAGGAACAGTCACAAAAACCAGGAAGGGTATATACAATAACAATTCAAATCAAAGTGAGCACTGCCTACATGGACATAGGAAACCAATGCTGTCAGTCACAAGACTTATACTAGGGGGGAAAAAAAGTACTCATTATTAACAGAAAATGGAATAGTTTTAATATCTAGACCAGAGGTCAGTAAACTAGACCTATGGCTGGCCTGTTTTAATAAATAAAGTTTTAGTGTATCACAACCATGCCTATTTACTTACTGTCATCTAATGCCTGAGGACTACAAGGACAGGGTGGAGGAGTTATAACAAAGACTGTATGGAGTGAAAAACCTAAAATATTTGCTACCTGGCCTTAAAAAAAAAGTTAGACAACCACAATATAGACTATAATTCTAAGAGTAAAAATAATTAAGCAGTAGAAGTTGGAAGGATAATTTAGTAATTCTACTCATTTTTAATATGTAGAGTATTGCCATTATTTCACTCACTCAGCAAATTGCTGCCAGGGTTTCATGTGTGCTAGACATGATGGAGATACCAAAGTATATTAGAGCAGGTGTGAGAGAGCTTGATATTATGAAGATCTGAGCTTGAAAAATACAACTTTCGTGAATTCTGTGACTTTGGAAGAGTTATTTAGAATCTCTTTAAACCTCAATTTTCTGATCTCTAAAATGGGGAAATCATTATCCTTCTCTGAATGTGTGTATACTCAACATCTCTTTTCCTTTTCCTGGGCCATATAGAGATTGGTTTAGCCACCAAGGATGGAGGGTTCTATTTAGGGTCTGGATTTAGAATTTCTAAAGAATTTACCTGAACAATGCTTTGCAGCATCAGGTGGAACCCGATGCACTGTAAGTATGCAAACTATTTTAGTATAGCTATTTATTTATATTATTTATATGTGCATATATTTATATGATTTTTAAAACAATTTCATCTTTCATACTTATCTTCAAAAATGTTTGGTTTTTATGACCTCAAAAAAATTAATCATTTGTGTAAATAGGAATCAAGTGATATTTTCTTGAGGCTTGCCATAGGAACAGTGATACAAAACAGGTTGATTATTTTCTGGGGCAGGGAAGAGAGCCACCAAATTAATTGAATTAATCATTTGCTTCTGCACTGTGTAGACTTGGTCACAGATAAGACAAACTGACTTCTACAAAAAACCTGAAAACCAATCATTACAAACATTAACTGGGTCAATTTTACCTAGAGGCAGGATTATTCTTTCCCACATTGCTTTTGTATTTCCCAGATTAACACAATTTTTTTTTTGCAAGTGTCACATTAACAATATATTCAAATGCCTAAATGCTTATAAGCTGCTTTGAAAAATGCATTTAAAAGTAGAAACAAGGTTTTAGGGATGCAAGAGTAGGAAGCATGAATGAAGGTTCACTAAATATAACATAAGACACTTGTTACAGTAGAAAAAAGATTAATTTGGCTGTAACATCATCCACCAGTATTGTATGGAGAGGTAGAGATAACAGGAAGTGCTGTAGCCCAGCATAAATGAGGAATCCATTTTCAGTTTAGACTCCAAGCAGAGAGATATTACTGTCGCCTCTTGAAGTATGTTTTATCCTTTCTGTGAAGTTTAAGAAATCACGCTTGTCAGAAGTGGGTGAATCTGGGGTGCTGTTTCTGTGCCTTTTCATGCAATTTGATTGGCATGTAAAGATATTGTTATAAGTCTCTGGGTACCTTAGTTTCTACTGCCTAAAATATGCTTCCAAAATTAGAAAACATGAGCTTAAATTTTATAATGGCTAAAGAAGAGTTTACCTCAGAAGACATAGCTCTATAATTCTGAAATAACTAAGAAACTATTTTAAAATTTCCCCTTCCCCAACCTTCCTTCTAACACATAAATTTTCTCAAGGGAAGACTTTGTAAGAACTTCTCAACAGTGAAAACTCTGAGGAAGAAAATAGAAAATTTTAGCTGTTACTATCAATGGAACCTGACAATCAGGCAAAAGATATAAAAAGAAAAGGGAAGTTCTTCCTCCAGATTTACACATTCACATCTTAACAGATGAAAGATTCTCTCACAGAAGTCTACCCTGATTGACCACCTGACATGATGTAACCCCTGCAGTCATTTCTTATCACATTCACCTGCTTTCTTATCTTCATAAAACATTGTCACTATCTGAAATTGTTGTTTTTTTATGTGGTTGCTGACGATTCTCCATCTGCCCTTTGAATGTAGGCTTATGAGATCAAGTCCCCTTCTCTATTTAGCTCAGTGTCTGGCACATGGTAGACATTGAATTATGTGTGTTGAATGAATAAATGAATAAATTAGATGTTCTGTGGCAGTATTCATCTCCCACCTCTGCTTGACATTCAGCCCTAGCAAGGATTTGCATCTATTGAGAATTAAACACACACTCTAATCTTACAACTTGGGGACATTCTCTCCTCCACGACTGCAATAAGCTTTTGATTAATGTATATGGAAATCAATTTGAAAACACTAATGCACTACATAAATATAGGTCCTTTAATAAATACTTTTTATTTAATAACCAGATTGGTCCTTAGATATTATCTAATCCACAATCCTTTATATATCAATGGAGAAATTAAAGTTAAGTGACTTTTTTCCAAGGTCACAAGCTAGTCTTAGCTTAAGTCAATATGCAATGTCAGATCTCTTAACTCCTAGACCAATGCTCATTTTACTCTATCCAAGTGGGTACCATAATCGTTACGCAAAGGAAATAATACCTATTGAGTACTTATCATGTTTTTAGGAATTGTTCAGGTGCTTGTCATAAATAATGTGTGTTGCTGAACTAACATTTTTCCTTCCTTATAAGACTCCAGATTTTTCAGGTAAGTAGCCCATCATTAGCTCCAACATAGACTTCTGTTTCATCGAACCCGATTCATGCTTATTGGGTCTCCTAACAACAGTTATTGGTGCAGGAGTGACTGCATCATTTTGGTCCAATAAAACTGAAGGGGCAGACTATGCCATGCCTAGAGGAAAAGATTCTTTCTCCCTCTCACCCTCTCAATCTCTCTCTGTCTCTCTGTCTCTCTGTCTCTGTCTCTCTGTCTCTCTCTGTCTCTCTCTCTCTCTCTCTCTCTCTCTCACACACACACACACACACACACACACACACACACACACACACACTGTTGCTGGCAGCCATTTGATGGGCATGAAGGGATCTATCCTTAGGATGAAATTACTGCTGAGGACAGTGGTGTCACTGTTTATATTAAGAGTCGACGAACTTTCTGCAAAGGGCCAGATAGTAAATACTTTAGGTTTGCCAAAGTGATGGTCCATGGTTCCTGTGGCAACTATTTAACTTGACCATTGTAATGTAAAAGTCACAAGCATGGTATATATCTGTTTTAATAAAATTTTATTTTCAAAAATTTCCATTTTTCTGTTTATATTATTAAATCATTTTGACACAATGGAACCACAAATTATATAATTCCTGGAGTTTTTAAACCAGTCTTAGTAAAAATGTTTTTAAAAATATTATTAAAACCAAATCAACCTAATGGATTGAGCACTTTATACACAGTATTATTTAGAATATTACAAAATTCCAGTAAATTGGTATTTTTGATTCATTTTTAAGATAAAAATATAGAACCAAAGTTTCAGAGTAACTAATTGTCTGAACCAGGATTTGGACCCAAATATGACTGACCTTCCACTCTGTGATGACATAAACCTCAATTACGTCTGCCTCAGCACTTAAAAGCAGGAGAACAGCTGTAGCTCCGGTAGGTTTTAAAACCACCAAAAGCATATGAAGCAGAAAGTGAGTTTATGCAGGGAAGTTGTGTTTACAAAATCTTTGGATAGGCTGCAGGAATGGATGTCAATAGACTGCTCTTGAACTTTTAGTTGTAAGCTCATATCACTATACATAAAACCAAATAACAGGCAGCAGTAACTGCACCTGATTCCTGTCACTTCAACCACCACAATTTTGTCACACCAATGGCATTGATGATTATTCCACAAGTATGTCATGTTGGCTGCTATGATCTTCACAACTTTCTTATCCGTCAACTGCTACAAGTGTGGTAAAAGGGCCCCTGTCTTTCTTACGGTTTCTGGATCTCATTCAAGTCCATCTAAGTGACAGAAACTAGCTGCAAAGGAGTCTGGAAAGTATACTTTTTAACCTCTCAATTACCCCAAATAGGAGTGTAAAGTGGAGATTAAGTAAGGTGTCCCCTCAGAAAATTAAATGTGCTTCTCAGAATAACTTGCATGTGTTTCTCCCACACCTGTAAATGAATAAGGGCTATAAGACAGTTAAAAAAAAAAAAAAAAAACTTGACAGGACTATTGCCTCATGCTCAGTCCCCTCAGCTGAGCCAGAGTAATGACTTCATAGTAATTTTTCAATTTTTCACTGTACATTTGAGAGAAAGTAATGCATTCATTATTGGAATAAAAATGGTTCATGTACATAAATCTTTCCCTTAGCAAAATAAATTATCAAAGCCCATGCCAATGGTAAATATGGAAAAGCCATGATGCTAACAGCCAAGTACCATAAATCAATAAGGGAAGCAGTTTTCTCTTAACCAAAAAAATTTATGTGCCATGGCTCAATGTTGGTGAGGAACTGATCTCCCAAATGAGACATCGTGGCCACTGTAAATAAATTAGATAGGTGTTTAATTGGCCTAAAAATATATCTTCAGTTATTTAAAGCATGCAGTACTTTATGCAGGAACGTATTTCAAAGATGCTGTGGGGAAGAACAGAACTGCCGTCCAGTACAAAGAGTACTCTGTGAATTCTTTCCTAAGTGCTTTACTTAGCACAGTACTATTTTGGGGAGTGACTCCACTTCTCTCAATCCTAATTTCCACACCCGTGAAATTGGGAGATAATAGCATGGAAGGATTAATGAGAAAATGTGTGCAAAACAATTTGCACTTCTTGAAGAGTACTGTACTATATATGCAGGTATATTGTTATTTATAATGAGATAGTGTCAGATGCATAAATTTGGGTTCTTCGAATTATTGGCATACAGAAAAAAGTGAATCTAGGTCAGCGGAGACCTTTTTCTCAGACTGCCTCCAACTATGAATAAAACACAAAGGAAAGTTTTCTAACTTTCTTGAAAAAAATGTCAACTCCTACAATTATTTCAATACATAATCTTTCTCCAGGAGGATACAGTTCTAAGGTGGGTGTGCTATCCTTTTGAAAGGAGGTTTGGAAGTCTCACTTTCTTACATTTCTAAACTGTTCCCTAAGAATAAGAACTATTTAACATGTGGTATTAAACAAACTCCAGGACTGTGTACAGAATTCACTCCTGTGTCTTATTTTAACCTGATTTTACCAAATTCTCTATAAACTGAAAAAATACTCATCCATAAATTTCAAATCCAATGAGAGTTCCACTAGAGGTCTGAACTGAGTTTTATATGAAATCATCCAACAGCAAAAAGAAAAAAAAGAAAGAAAGAAAGAAAAGAAAATATTTCAGAATTATATTGAAAGCACTGCATCTTCTACAACCAGATGACAGTCAAAAATTGTTTAAATTTAGTGTTATTACAAAGTAACTATTGGTTTATCTTGTATTGCCTGTTAATAAAACCAGGATTTTAAAATGTATAATCAAAAAATGCTATTTCTCATTTTTTTTTTTACCAAATATAGATCTACTTAACTCTTTCAAGACATGGATCCTATCTGCTAAAATATGCATAATATGAATTTTGGAAATCACCCTCTTTGATATGTCAGAAGAGAATGATTTGTTAGCAGGTTTGATTTGTAAAATGGATGAGGGTTCTGGATCAATGGGTTTTTGAAACACTGTAAGAACAGCTTTAAAGTGTCACCTCTTTTTCCCGAATAGGTTAAATAGAATAACAACTCTGCTCTATCCTGTAAAGGATCTAAGCACAGAAAAGAGAAGAGTTTGGGCTGCCTTCTGGTATATTTTCTCCTCAAAAATGTTTGTGTTCATAGTAGGAGAGATACATTCACCATAAGCTGACCAGTCACCAGCTATGACATTTGTCAATATCACTTTAAAAATCTAAGTGTGGGAAGGTAGAACATCAGAGGGGAGCAGGCACTCACATGTTACCTGCACCAGAACACGTGAGCCATCCTGCCTATTTTTCCCTGAAAGCATGGACTATGTCTCATCCGTAAATGGTTGAGCAACAGCTCTGTGATAGGTTCTATAGGTTTGGGTGGAGGGTCGAGGATACAAAATGTGTACCAAAAATGCTTAGAAACTGGCTGGAGAGTCACCACACTAAATAGTAAATCCTGAATGCATAACCAGGGAATGGCACTCTAGAAGATGTCACTGGAAATGCAGTCTGGGTACTAGTGCAAAAAAAAAAAAAAAAAAAAAAATCACAGGAGACTAGAAGAGTCACTGTGCTTACCAAGAAAACCAGAGGGGAGTCGTCTGAGCTAGGGGACAAAAAGTGGAATGTGGTAACACTAAGAGCAAAACACACAGTCTATTACATCCTTGTAAACAGGAAGGTTTCTGGCTGTGAATTTTAAATTTTGAAAGTGAATGGACGAGGCCAATCCGCTGCAGAAGGCAGCAGTCAGGGAGGAGGAAAGAGACCACTGAAGCCAGCACAGGAATGGCACTAACTTCATTTTTGGAATCGGGAAGGCCTGTCTCTACGACAAGGAAGCACAAATGAGATTTGCCCATTTTGATTCATCTTGAACAACTTGATAAACTCCCACAAAGCCATTTTTCAATGTGGGAATGATGAGACAGTGTAGCTTCCTATTAGCAAGCACCGAGTTGTTAATTATCTATTTTTTAAAGAATTAATTAAGCATGTTAATACAATTTTTGTGCCAATAGTGCTTAGAAAACATTTGCATGGAAAAGACATCATTTAGTTCAATGAAATAAATATTCCTGAGTATAACATATTGTAACCAAAAAAGCATATCCAAAACATGTTAACTTTGGAACTTTGTACCAACAAAGCCAGAGAGAGTTAACACATATGCTACTTTTTTTTTTTTTTTTTTTTGGTAGAATATCACATTATAGATCCACTCAAGAAGAGCTATATAGGTTCAGAAAAGAGATCTCTGGGTTTGGAAAGATAATAAAGGCTTTTTAGAGAAGGCCAAAAATTAGCTCGTCTTTTAAAAAACAGACATCTAGAAAGTGAAAGAGTAAGTTTGGAGGAACGGGTTCCGATAAATCTTAAGCTGAGGAAAGAGCTCAGGCAAAATCTCTAATGTTCTTTACAATGCTCAGGAGAATGCTTATACATGATTTGCACATAAAATATTGAATTTGAAAAGATCTTATATTGAATTCCCCAGCCATTTGTTGAATACAGTATGACACACTAATGTGGCAGAGGGGACATATAACAAACAAATAAACAAACTCTCTTCACAAATACCCAAGAGAGAAGACGAATAACCTCACAGAACTTTCAAAACAGAAAAACGCTTTCTCTCCCAATGTATGCAAACATATATTTTCTGAACAAGGCCAGAATTACAAGCAGGCAGACTATGAGATTTAGGAAACAGTAGAAAGAGTTACTTTCCTGCCACCGCCTACCTCCCACAAACCAGCTCATCAACAGGCAAGCTGACATGAAGACAACCATATGTATTTAGTCTTTCTGCTTATGTGTTGTCCTCTCTTCAACACCAAAAAATCCCAAGAAAAATTAGGCAGTATATCTTATGAGACATTTCTGCTTTAAAGAGAGTGAATCTATATCATAGTCTTTCTTAAGAGAGAGTTTTGATGGGTTGGAAGGAAGAAAGAATATGAGGGTAGCCATCATATTTAGGATAAGGTAAGGAGAGATGCTTAGAGTAGCTTGATTCCTAAATATTAAGAAGACCTTAACAGCAATCCAACTATACAGCCAGAAGCCAGAAAGTCTTCTTTGATCAAAAATATTGCCATCTGGCTTTTTACAATAGAAAGTTACTAATTTTGTTTTAAGTATTCTTTTTGTTACATAATAATATATTTAAATACTCCTATGTTGATAGTTATTTAGTTTGCTTCCAATCATTTTCTATAACCAAAATACTATATAAAAATATTTTATTTATATCCTTGTACTTTTGTGCAATTATATCTGAAGAAAAAAAAAACCTAGAAATAGAATTACTGAGTCAAAAAGTACTTGGTGTATAGTTTTAACAGATCTTGTTATATTGTTGCCCATAGAAGTTATACCATTTGATCATCCCACCTGCTGTGTATAAGAACCCTTGTGTTTCCACACTCTTGCCAACATATAGTGTGTTATCAAACTTCCCCAATCCAGTAGGCAAAAGTGATATAGCATTGTAATTTTGATTTCCTTTTGTACTTGAATGGCAGTTTTCCTAGGTGGAAACTTTAGAGATCACATTCTCTTTTCTTTAGAGGTCATTGCTTCGACTGACTCTGGCATTTTATGTTACTTGGAACTATTGAGGTTGACCTGATGTGTTCTCCTAGAGAAGATGTCAACTTTTTGCCTAGTCAAGGAGTCTTTTATTATCTTTTAAATCTAGTAACTTTAATAGAAATATGCCTTGCTGTCTCATTTGTGTTGCTTTTTTTCTGGGGTCTAACATCTCCTTTAAATATATAATTTTAAGTTTTATTTTATTTAAGAAAATTGTTCTTGAATTACATTTTCAAATATATTTTCAGTTCCATAATCTCACTTATTTTTGTGGGGGTATGACAATGTTTACTTTATTTACAATTTTCCCTCTAATCCTTTTAAACTCTTGCTTACTTTCATTCCATTCCACTACTTTGTATCACTCATATCTTCTATGTCCTTTAGTACTGTCTAGTTATTCTTGTGTTTGTATTATTTTCATTTCACCTTCTTTGCTGTGATTATTTGTAATATTCCGCTCCTTTCTAACTTTATCATAGTCCTCTCATATCTTTCCTAACCTTTTATATATCCTCTTTGTGCTTTTGTTTTGTAAAAATAATTGTTTTAAGTCATATTTCAATCCCATATAATATATTTAGTAACACTTTAACAGTTATAAGGAAAACAGTTTTGTTTTCCAGAGAGTATTCTGTATCTGCTATTTGTTTTTTTTATGTTCTCATCCTTCTTTTTTTTAAATGGTACTTTTGTATAAATAAAGAGCAGTTGTTGTTGTTGTTGTTTTTAACTCATTCTTTTCATTTTGACTAAAAATCCAGGACCAGCTCTTTTCAGGATATGTTGAGAAGAGACAAAACTAGGCTAGAAAAACAGAATTATACATAGATAAAATATTATATGTTATTTCAGACTTCCTTCTTTCCATTCTGCCAAAATCAATTACCAGTTCTGCTGAACTGCTCACAATGCACAGTTTCCTTATAGTCTCTACCTCATTGATACCCTGCAAATGAAGCAAGCCTGTAAAAACTTTTCATGCAGCTTTTCTTGTCACCTTCTCTTCACATCCAAATCCATGGAAGTTCCCACTGACATTTCAAAGGTTCTAGCCCTGTTGTTGTAAAAAAAAAAAAAAAGTTACTTTTGCAATAGAGCATGCCATTTATGATTATAAATAAAGTAAACATAGTCGCACCCTCACAAAAATAACTGAGATCATGGAACTGAAAATATATTTGAAAATGTAATTCAAGAACATTTTCTTAAATAACACTTAAAATAATATATTTAAAGGATCTACTAGACCCCAGAAAGATATATTTACCAACATTTTGTGAGTTCTGAAGTCATGGACATTCTTTTCCCACATCTTTCCCTACTCTTCTTTCATGTTTACTCATTTGGGAAGCACTTCTTTCTATTGCGTTGTTCAGGAATTTAAGTACTCTGCTTGTTTCAACAAAAAATTGGATTCACATTTTTTTCTTATTTTGGAGTTATTTTTTCATATTTGAGAGAGAAAGTGGAAAATGGTGACTTTACTCACCCATATTAAAACTAGAAACTTTTTAGTGTCCTTACGAGGGAATATTTTGGACTACTTTATTTTATTGAAATTAGCCTACTAAGTTTATCTACAATTGACTCAATTTTGGTATTTTACAGTTTTCTAGAGACTAAGCATATCATCTGGATTCTAGATTTTTAACAATGCATGTTATTTTACATATACACTTTAATTTTAATTGAAAATATTTCTTATTTATAATTTTATCCCTTTATCTTTTCTTCAACTGACTTGTAAAGTAGGTACATGAGGGTTTTTTTCAAACTGCTATCTATGAATTTAAATAGTATTTAATTCATTTTTTCTTTAAAAATTATCTTACTTGAATTTTGCTTAATCTGTTTCTAGATTTTGAGTATAATACTTTATTTTAAACAACACTGTTTCCAAATAAGTGTATTAGGGTTTCTGTAATGAACTCAGAATATTGCTTTTATTGTAACTCATGAGAATTGATGAATAGTGTTCACAGTAATTTTAAATATTCTAATATCAATTTTCGTTCTCAAAATTGGTATAAGGCCAATAAAGAATTGTAACAGTTATGTATCAATAAAGATTTGCAATAGTTACCTATTTTTTTAAACTTATATGTGAATAGATTTAGTTGGCCATTATTTTATTGTTCATTTCTTAATTTATTTCATTGTGGTTTAAAGATAGAGCTTAAATAATATCTATTTTTAATTTTTTGTTCATTTTTGTTTTTAACTTATTGAGACACTGATTAATGCCTAATGCATGGTAAATTGTTGATAGATATTTTGATAACATTAGAAAATAATCTATATCCTTATCTGAATGACATACTTTTGTGTCTAGTAACTGTTATGTGGCAAGTTTTTTAACTCCTTTAAATTCTTAGCTAGTTAGTTTTCAAGAAAGAAGCATTAAAGTGCTATAGAATATTAAAGAGTAATTGAAAGAACAAAAGGATCTTTATGTGTTGACGAGAAAAATCTTCAAGATAGGTTAATTATTAAAAGCAAGTTTGGGGATGCTTCTTTTAAGTCTTGCTCAAATATTACTCTCTCAGTGGAGATGCTTATCCATCCTGTTTAAAATGGTGACATTCTCTGCTATACCCACAAAAAACTTCTTACCCCCTGTGCTATGCTTTGCTTTTCCAAAGCACTTACCATGTTCTAAAATGTTAAATGATCCAATTACATGTTTATCATTAATTGATTGTCAGCCTTTCTCCACTAAAATATAAGCTCCAAAGCCTAGTGATTTCTGCTTGTCTTAGTGACTGCTATATCCCAGTGCTTGCTACATGTGGGTGTTCAATAGATATATGTTGAAAAATATTATTATAATTCTTATATATTATTATTATTATATTGTTATATATTATAATTCATGTACAAATGAAATCTCAAACTATTTTGAAAACATAAAAATATGCAAATGCATGGGAAAAAACAGAGTATACTCATGGAATTGTTTGATTCTAGGATGCGATTGAAAAATCCAGAGAGCTTTTTACTTTTTTCTGATATCTCCCACAGTTGATAATTTTTTATAATGAAAAAGTATGTATGTATGTAATTACAATGTTAAAAGTATATTTGGAATGATAAGCAGCTCAGAATAAATAAAACGTTTTGGTAAAAGAAGAGTAATAGATGACTAGCCTTCCCATATATGAAACCATACTCTAACGTTACTAGATGTACAAATCATGGAACTAGGCAGATATCTGATATAGATTACTTAGCTTACATGAAAAAGTACTATATAAAAAGAAAGGCATTTCAAATAAGGGAGGAATAGAAAAGTGTGGGAATAATTATTGAGCTATTGGGGAGAGGGCTAAAACAATGTAAATTTTACTTTATATCAAAAAGGGAAATATAAATAGACTTGTGAATATAGAAACATTATACTACTCACCACAGTGGGGGAGGGGGGAAACCATAAATAAAATTAAAAGTCCAATAATATACTGGAAAATTTTTGGAACAAATATATAAGATATTAGATTGAGATCATTATTAAATCAAGGTCACATGCAACCAAAAGGAAAACACTGAAACTCTGGTAAATGAACAAAGCTCTTAGCTATGAAGGACTGATTCAACCATAAGCCACCAATTTGTTTTTCTGCCTTAATGGACAAATAAGTCACTTGCAGATGATTACTTTACGCTCAGCGACCCAAAAAGTAGTCTGGAATCCACAAACACATACTTGCAGTATTTTTAAAGGACTTTAAGATCATAGGAGTACCAGTATTTGCATAAACTGAGATTCCCTACATTTATTTTTATTGTAATTTAAACACAAATCAAGAATGCCGGTTCAATGACAGATTTGTGCAAAGTAAACTGGGACAAGAGGTTATTTAACGGCCCAGAACAGCGAGAATCTGTCTATCATCCCTGTCAATAATAATTAGCCCTTTCTGAAAGGGGTGTTGTAGATACACAGTCAAAATGACCCTTACAGGGAGGATGTAATTTGGCTTACAGAAATCCATTACCAACAAATAACTGCTCAGGGAGGAAAAATACAACAAAGCATCTCACTTGGAAGTGATAATCACAGTAAATAGCATCCCAAGCGTTAGACTGGGCCTTATGTAAGAAACTATTATATTGCCAATTAAACTGTATTTTCTCTGTGTAATGACACTTTGAAACGGCTAAATACAAAATTTGAAGGAGAAAAGGAATTTCTCTCAGTCACCTCCCTGTCTCCATTCTCTGCCCCAACAGACTCCAAACAACGTGACACAAGAGAAAATCCAACAATCCTGTAAGAATGATTTTCTGGCTCAGTTTTATAAGAGACCTGGAAACAGTACAGCATCAGTTTATAAACCAGACAGGGCCTGCCCCGTTGTGTCAACATAGAAAATCAATTCAGGAGTCCCAACCCTGCTTTTG
Organism: Eonycteris spelaea; assembly: GCA_003508835.1. Taxonomy (NCBI): domain Eukaryota; kingdom Metazoa; phylum Chordata; class Mammalia; order Chiroptera; family Pteropodidae; genus Eonycteris; species Eonycteris spelaea. The sequence continues at coordinate 4,689,084 of PUFA01000046.1, read as the reverse complement.
GCCTTTAGGGCTGCTTCAGAAATCGAAGACTACAAGGGCAGTGCCACGAGGCTCAGGAACACAGGCCCACTGCAGGGCCTGATTCCCCAGGGACTTTGCAACTTGCATTCTGTGGATTCAAGAGGGAGAACATGCTCTTTTGAGGTGATGCTACTTTTTTCATGCTGACATTTTTGAGGACTTCGGGGTTAGGTACTGAGTTAAAGCTTTACATGAATGGCCTCATTTAATCTCTACAATAGCTGTATGAGGGAGATGCTGTATAATTCTCCTATACGAAAAGGAATAAAGACATTTACAGTAAGTCAGTTAGCCAAGGTATATATTGAGCAAGTGAAATAAGTCCTTTTTATTTTAAGTGCTTAGAAAACAACACCCTTTCCTGATATCTTTTGTATTAGTTTGTTAGGACAGCCATAACAAAGTACCACAGTCTGGATGGTTTGAACAACAAACATTTATTTTCTTTAAGTTCTGGAGGCTAGAAGTCGAAGATCGAGGTGTTGGGAGAGTTAGTTTCTTCTGAGGTCTCTGTTCTTGACTTACAAATGGCCACATAATCCCTGTGTTTTCACATGATCATTTTGTGTGCGTGTTTCTGTGTCCTAATTTATTCTTCTTTTTAAAACACTGGTCATATTGGATTAAGGTCGGTCTAACTATTTTATTTAACCTTAATTACTTCTTCAAAGGTCCTATGTCCAAACACAGTCACTTTCTGAGGTACTGGGAATCAGGACTTTTAACATGTGAATGTTGGAGGGACACTGCTCAGCCCATAAAAGTCTTTATCATTATAAATTTTACAGACCTATCATTTAATCTTTTATAAAACAATGACCATAAATCCAATTCTTTGCTTATCTCATTAAAAAAAAATATCTGAGTGCAGCTGGAGAAAAGCCTACAAAACACCGAATGACGACTGAGCTCACTTTCTTGACATTCAAGGTTGTTGGGGTGACCCAAGAATTCTATAGTGACAATCTATCTAGTGATTCTCAAACTTCTGTGTACATTAGAACCCTTAGAGGACTTGCTAGGATTACCTTTCCCTACCCCTCAGTTTCTGATTTAATAGATCTGAAGTAAAGACTGTGAATTTTTATTTCTAACAAGTTTCCAGGTGATGCTGATGTTATTGATCCGGGGACCACCCTAAGACAACCACTGTACTAGTTCATTTTCAGTCCACTCTCCTAGGTGACTCTTCCACACCTACTTTTTCTTTAAACTTCCAATACCTGCTTGTTCATCTTCACTCTCAGCTCATGATCACCTTTCTTCTTTCTTCACCAATAGAGGTGAAACAATTAAAAGAGAACCTGCTTAGTCTCCCATTACTACATCTCCTGGCCTACCCGTGGGCATCTGTACTTACTCTGCCTCCCTGGCTGTTTTGAAAGGTATTTTCTTCAGTCTTTCTAGAGCCAGTTTTTTCATGGATGTGTTGGATTCTAAGCCCTATTGACCGCTCAAAGGTATCGGTCCATATATTTTCCTCTCTTATAGTGTCAATATTTTCCTCCTCACTGAATCATCCTCATCAGCACATAAACATGCTATTAATTCTCCCATCTTAAAAAGCAAAAACTAAAAAACAAAACAAAACAAAACAAAAAATGCCTTTTACTAGACCTACCTTTCCCACCAGCTATCACTTATTTCCCCAGTTTCTCTCCTTCCATTCTCTCATAAACTCACCGTAATAAGGCAGTAATTCCCACTATTCCACCAAAACTGCTTTTATTAAGGTCACAGTTAACCTTCAGGTTGCTAAATCTCATGGCCCATATTTAGTCCTCTCACGTTTTACCCTTTTTGACAGACATAGAACTCCTTATTGATATACTTCTTTTGGTTTCTAAGGTACCACACTTAACTTGCAATGGGCTTATTATTGTTATTTTAAACATATTAATAAATAAAATTTTTAAAACGTCTTAGGTTTTTATTCTAATATGGTAAATATAAATAGCTATGCCTCGTATTAAAAAAATAATAAGGTCTTTGGCATCTTCAACAATTTTTAAGACTGTAAAGAGATCCTGACACCAAAAGTTTGAGAAGCACTGCAATCCTGTATTCACCTGATTTCTAAGTGGTTCATAGTTCAGTACCTTCCATGTGATTATATCTTCAGTGCTTACATAGACTTTTAACAAAAGGTAGATCTTGTGTTTTTGTGGCACAAATGATGAGGTTTTGATTCTCAGAAAGACACCACCATAAAAAAAAGATACAAATCTCTTTAATGTGACTGAGCTTTAGGTTTTTATCCTCACAGAGGAATGAGCAAGGACAAAGGACAAAGCTTCTAGGGCCTCAAGTCCTACATGTTCCCGAGTTGTTGAAGGTAAAGCTCCATTGGTTTCTTTGGAAAGTATTCCTTTGCTAATGCAAATAATTGAGGGATTACATTATAGGTGTGCTTGCTCACAGAAGGCATGCCAACAGAAACCTGCAAACACAATTCATGCAAACGGAATCCTACTGGAGGATTTATTAAAAGTGTGTGTAAATCAGAGTTCTTATTCCTATGTGAATGACTTCCATGGTAGGCCAAAACTTTAAGCTAAAAGATCTGCTACTCCACATACAAGTTTTATAAATACTTACTGATTAATTAACTGATTTACTAAAGAAATAACAAAAATTGTAAATCAAGAAGTGATATATACAAAGCTATGTAAATATCCTAAAAAATCATTTGGTTCTGAGTGAAATTCATAATCATATACAATATTAGAATAAATAATTTAATATGAATTATAGCCCTAATAATTTTTAAAACCTGTCACCACAATAAAAAGTAAAAGCTATGAGACTATGTAAAAACTATCACCACAATAAAAAGTCAAAGCTATGAGATTATGTAATTCACTTTGGCAAATATCCCGTAGTTTTGAATTATTATAAGCTGGGATATAAAAAGCTCACATATTCAAAAAGATAAATGATGCAAAAAAGTGTTATTTCAATTACACAAATAAAGACTCATTAGAATTATACAGCAAGCTGAGGAACATTTGGTACACTATCTTGACAAGATCTGTATTGCCTTTCTTTAGCAAAACAAACAAAATATTACTAATAGCTAAATTGTATTGCAATATTGCAAGAAAGAAAAAAAGAAAAAAAGGAAGGAAGGAAGGAAGGAAGGAAGGAAGGAAGGAAGGAAGGAAGGAAGGAAGGAAGGAAGGAAAAAAAAAGAAGACAGGAAAGGGAAGGGCGGTAGGGAAGGAGAGGCAAGGAGAGCAGAGAGGAGAGGAGAGAAGAGGAGAGAGAGGAGAGGAGAGGAGAGGAGAGGAGAGGAGGGGAGAGGAGAAGGGAAGAAAGAAAGAAAGCATTAGTCAATGCATGGAACGTGCATTTTTAGCATTTTTAGCATTTTCCCCAAGTTTCAAAACACAATTCAGCCATTGTCTCTTTTACAGAAAGCCAAGCAAATATTACTATTTACAAACTAAGCAAAAAGAAAAAAAAAAGAAAAAGCATTAAAAGAAGAAACTGTATTTCTTTTTATTTTCTTTGCCTTTGAAATTCTACTAACAGTAGCAGGGAAGAAGCCATTAAGACATAGCAAGGCACATACCCTATGAATTTTATTATCTACATCAACCTAAACAGGGAAATTATAATTCTTTTGACAAATCACCTCTTATTTTTATCCCATAAAAAATTATGTGAAGCTTTCAGGGACACAATATTACAATCTATTCTTTCTGAATCCAAAACACTATTTGCCTATAAAAAGAAATCCCACCAAGTGAACAACATTATCTTAGAGAAATATTTACTCTTGCTACTAGATAAAGAAATCAACTCCTACAGTTTTATCTAGCACCTACATGTAAACAGTTTTCTAAATTTATATTACACTTACAATCTTTCCACTATACATTGAGCTGTGAAATGCAGAGGCTACGACTTCTCAGCCCTAAGATCCGCCATTGTCTGGTTCAAAACAAGTTCACCAAATGTTTGCTGAACTGCAAAATTAGCCATCTGAATCTTTAACAAGCACCCAAAATTCACTATTTTATTTTCCCATCGTTACCTAACTTTTTTGATTGTTTCATCACATATTCATTTTCCAAGACTGAAAAATGTTGGCCTCAGTGACTGCACACATTCTTTTAATAAACTTCATATCCAATTAATTACCAAGTCCCACAGATCCTCTTTAAAATCTCTATTAATACACAAATTTGGATTTCATTATTATTTACAAAAATATTACTTTAATGCTTTTCAATATATTTCATTACAAAGTTGGCATTATTTGTTATCTATGCAAAAAAAGAAGCATAATTGAAATGCTAAGAAAGAATAAAATCAGTATCATAAATGCTCAGTTAAAACCACAAAAAGCAGAAAAATGTTAAAAGACAAAAAATAGGAACAAAGAATAAGAGTGACAAATAGAAAACTAATGAATATGGTATATCTTAATCCAATTATCTCAATAATCATTTTGGACATCGATAGTCTAAATGCACAAATTAAAAGACAGAGATTGTTAGAGTAGATCACAAAACAAGACCCAACTCTGTTGTCTACAAGAAATCCACATAAAAACACATATTGATTAAAAGTAAATGGATGGAGAAAAATATACCACACTAATACTAATCAAAAGTAAGCAGAAGCTATATTAATTTCAGGCAGAACAGACTTTAAAGTAAGAAAAGTCATCAGTGATAAAGGGCATTGCATAATGATAAAGGAGTCAATTCTCCAAGACATAAAAGTTCTTAACATATAAACATCTAACAACAGAATGTCAAGGAAAAACATATGAGTGCACTATCATAGTTGGAGGCTTCAATACCACTCACAGATAGATCCAGTAGGCATAAAATCAGCGAGGTCATTATTAAACTCAACATCACCACTAACTAACTGGGTATAATTAACATCTATTGACTACATCTGACAATAGCAGAATGCACATTTTTCTCAAGTTCACATAAAACATTTACAAAGATAGGCCATATTCTGGGCCATAAACACACCTTGACAAATTTAAGAGAATAGAAATCATGCAATGTCTGCTTTCACATCACAATGGAATTAAACTAGAAATCAATAACAGAAAAACTAGAAAGTTGCAAAATACATGGAGATTAAACAACATGCTTCTAAATACAACACATGGATCAAAAATATTGAGAGAATTTTTAAAATATTTTGAAATAAATGAAAATAAAAAAGTAATTTACCAAAATTCATGGGATACAGTAAAAGTGGTTTTAAAGGAAATTTATAGCATTGAGTGTATAAATTATAAAAGAAATCTAAAATCAATCATCTGTGTCCACAAAAAAAGAAGAGCAAATTAAATCCAAGCTAAGTAAAAGTAAAAAAAAAAAAAAAAAAATCAAAAATAATGAAATCAAAAACAGAAAATAGAGAAAAATCAACAAAACCAATAGCCATTTTTTTCATTTTGTCTTTTGTTTTTTGAAAAGATCAATAAAACCGATAAGTCTCTATCCAGGCTAACCAATAAACAAAAGAAAAAGGACACAAATGATTGATATCAAGATGAAAGAGAGGACATCACCACAAATATCATGGACATAAAAAAGATAATAAAAGAATACTATGAACAACAAAATGCTCACAGATATGATAATAGAAGAAATGGACCAATTTCTTGAAAGACATGATTTCTCACAACCTGCACAAGAAGAAATAGACAATCTGAGTGAGCTTATCTATTAAAAATTGAATCAATACTTAAAACCTTTCACGACAGAAAGCAATAGGCCCAGATGGGTTCACTGGTAAATTCTACCAAAAATTTAAAGAAAAAAATTATAACAATTCTCTACAATATCTTTCAGAGGACTGAAGTAGAGAGGATGCTTTCTAATTTGTGCTATAGGGCCAACATTACCCTTATTCCAAAACCAAACAAAGATTACAAGAAAACTGCAGACCAGTATCACTCATGAACATAAATGCAAAAAATCAATAAAATAATAGCAAATTGAACACAAAAACTATAAAAAGATTTATACACCACAACCAAGTGAGATTTATCTCATGTATGTAAGGCTGGTTCAGCATTCAAAAATCAATTAATGTAGTCCATTCCCACCACAGACTAAAAAAAAAAAATTGCATGATCATATCAATAGATACAGAGAAAGCATTTGAAAAATTTTAAAACACACATTCATAATAATAACTCTCAAAAAATTAGAAATAGCAATTTTCTCAACTTGATAAAGATTACCTACAAAACTATAGCTAATATTCTACTTAATGGTGAGAAACTCAAAACTTCCTCACTAAAATCAGATATAAGGCAAGGATATCTCTTCTCATCATTTCTTTCAACACCATACTAGAAATCCTTGCTAATGCATTAAGGCAAGAAAAGAAAATAAAAGGTGCACAATTGGTAAGAAAGTCTGTTGTTATTCACACTTAACATGATCTTTTTTGTAGAAAATTTGAAATAATCAACAACAACCACCTCCTAGAACTCATAAGCAATTATAACAAGTTTGCAGGATACAAAGTTAGTATACAAAAGTCAACCATTTTCCTATCTGCCAATTGAAATTAAAAACACAATACTATGTACAATAGCACCCCAAAAGAATAAAATATTTAGGTATAAATTTAATAAAATATATCCAAAATTGATATAAGAAAAACAGCAGTCTGATGAACGAAATCAAAGAAGCACTAAATAAATGGAGATGTATTCCATGTTCATGAACAGAAAGACTCAATATTGTAAAGATATGAATTCTTCCCAAATTGATCTATAGATTCAATATGAGCCCAAACAAAATCCCAGCAGTTATCCTGTGGATATTAACAAACTAATTCTAAAGTTTAAAGTATACATTAAGAGGCAAAAGACCCAGAATAGCCAACACAATATTGAAGGACAAGAACAAATTTGGATGACTGTTGTTACCTTACTTTAAGAGTTACTACAAAGTTATGTTAAGTAAGATAGTGGGCATTGGTGAAAGAATAGACAAATGAATCAGTAGAACAGAACAGAGAGCCCAGAAATATACCCCATAAATACAGTCAACTGACCTTTTACAAATGAGCAAAGGAAATACAATGGAACAAAGTAGTCTCTTAACAAATGATGCCAGAACAAGTGAACATTCACATGCAAAAAAAAAAAATCTCAGCATAAACCTTTCCCCCTTCACAAAAATTAAGTCAAACGGATCAAAATAAATAAATTTAAAATGCAAAGGTATAAAACTCTTAGCCAATAACATAGGAGAAAATCTAGATGACCTCGTGTATAGCCTATTTAGATACAACACAAGACACAAGCCATAAAGAAATAATTTTATATATGGTTTCATTAAACTTAAAAACATCTGCTTGGTGAAAAACAATGTCAAGAGAATAAGAAGACAAGCCACAGAATGAGAGAAAATATTGACAAGAGACACATCTGATAAAGAACTCTTTCCAAAATATAGAAAGAACTCTTAAAACTGAGTAATAATAAAACAAAAAAAAAACTAATAAAAATATGGGCCAATTGGGAGGAAGATAGAGGACTAAGCAAAAGCAGGGTTCTTCTCCTCCCGGGTCCACATTGAAATTACAACCAAATTATAAAATAATCAACTTGGAGAATCACTTGAAGTCCAGCTAATGGTAACACCTATATCTGATAATATAAAGGAGCCACACAGAAGGCAGTAGGAAGGCAAAATCACGAATCAGGCTGGACCCGTACCCGCAGGTAGTGGAGGAACCCCGGGAGGGAAAGTGAGCCTGCAAAGGCTCTCCTGAAAGAGAGGGGTGTTCTGGTCTCATTTAGGGGCTCCCCAGCCCAGGGTAGAGGAGATTCCAATAATTCTGACTGTAAAAACCAGAGGGGATTCCAGCCGTCGTGTGGGTGAGATGAAAAGAGACTGAAACCCTAGACACCCCTTTGAAGGACCCAAGCAAAGGCTTTCTGACCTGCGGACGCTCACCCGGGACACTGGCGATGGGTCAGAGGTTTGCGTGGGATTCATTCTGAAAAAGTCTGCATTACTTGGCACCAGAACGAGGGCTGGAAGAGCAGCCACCATTGTGCCTTAGTCCAGCCTCCCTACCAGGCAATCTACAGACCACGCCAGCCTGACTGTGCAGATCCCTCCCACAGAGCTATTAAAAAGCACTGGCCTGAGGGACCAGCCCGCCTCACTCAGGCTGCAGATTGCCCAGGGCTTTAGTTGCTGGATGGCTGCCACTCCCTGCTCCCTCCGATTGGAGGCCAAGCATTCCCAGCTGGCGGCCAGGGCTCTGTGAGCCGCTTTTCTGAGATAGGTTCAGGCAGATTACTGCTGCCAACACAAACTTGAGCAGATCTCAGGAATCTATTGGCCAGTCCCAGACAGCAGCTAGTCTTGCTGTGATCAGGGACTTCTATGAAAACACTTTAATGGTTACCAAAGTTGCAGTAAGACTAAGAATGTATTGATCTGACTGCCATTGTCTCTCTGAGACTCTGCCCCACCCTATCCACAAATTGCTCCAGGCAGCCAAAATTGCTTCGGACAGTGAACTGCCACAGCCCTGCCCCTCCCATCCCTGGATCTCCCAATCCACACAAGCAACAAACTTTGGCTGGCAGCATCAGGCAAACCTCTGCTGCCTGAAAGAATTGCAATATTGTGTCCAGGGAGTTCAGGGGTCTGTGGGACCCCCAGACGGCAGCTGGTCTCGCTAGGCACAGAAGTTGCAGCAAAACTGAGGCTGTATTGGCCAAGGTTGAGAGATGAAACAAATATTCCTGACACATATAAATGAACCCAGAAAGGCTAATAAAATGAGAAAACAGAGAGAAACATGCCACAAATAACACAACAGGAGAAAACTCCAGAAAATAAGCCAAATGAAATGGAGGCAAGTAGCCTACCAGAAACAGAGTTCAAAATAATGGTTATAAGGCTGCTCAATGTATTTATAGGAAGAATGGATGAATACAATGAGAACATCGAGAGATAGTAAGCATAAGAAGGACATAGAAACCATTAAAAAAAGAACCAGACAGAAATGAAGACAGTAATAACTGAAATGAAGAATACACTAAAAGGATTCAACAGTAGATTGGATGAAGCAGAAGATTAAACGAGCAAACTGGAAGACAAGGTAGCAGAATACACCCAATCAGAACAATAAAAAGAAAAAAGAATTTTAAAAAATGAGGATAGTTTAAGAGACCTATGGGACAACATGAAGCATAAAAATATCCAAATCATAGGAGTACTTGAAGAAGAAGAGAGAGCAAGCGATTGAGACTCTATTTGAAGAAATAATGACAGAAAGCTTCCCTAACCTGGCAAAGGAATTAAACCTAGAAGTTCAGGAGGCACGAAGAGCTCCAAACAAGAGGAATTCAAACAGACCTACACCAAGACACATCATAATTAAAATAGCAATGAGAAAAATCTTAAAAGCAGCAAGAGAAAGGCAGCTAGTTACTTACAAGGGTACCCCCATAAGAATGTCTGCTGATTTTTCAATGGAAACTTTGCAGGTCAGAAGGGACTGGCAAGAAATATTCAAAGTTATGAAAAACAAGAGTCTACAACCACCAATACTCTACCCAGCCAGGCTTTTGACTAAAATGGAAGGTGATATAAAGAGCTTCTCCAACAGGAAAAAACTTAAGGAATTCATAACCAACAAGACAGTATTACAAGAAATGTTAAGGACTTCTTCTGTAAAAAGAGAAGGGGTAAAAAAGAAAATAGAAATAACAAATATGAATAATAAAATGGCAGTAACTATGCACCTATCAGTATCATTTTAAATGTAAACAGATTAAATGCTCCAATCAAAAGACTTAGGGTAATTGAATGGATAAGAAAGCAAGACACATGCACATGCTATCTACAAGAGACCCAATTCAGATCAAAGGACATTCATGAACTGAAAGTAAAGGGATGGAAAAAGATATTTCACACAAACAGAAATTTCAAAAAAAAAAGCCAGGGTAGCAATACTTATTTCAGATAAAATAGACTTTAAAACAAAGGTTATATAATAAGAGACAAAAAGGGCATTACATAATGATAAAGGAATCAATAAATCAAGAGGACATAACCCTAGTAAACATATATGTACCCAACATAGGAGCACCTACATACATAAAGCAATTGCTGACTGACATAAAAGGAGAGATCATATGGTAATACACTCATAGTAGGAAATTTTAATACCTCATTGACACCAATGAACAGATCTTCCAGGCAGATCAAAAGGAAACAATGGGCCTAAAAGACACACTAGAACAGATGGACTTAATAGGTATTTTCAGAGCATTTTACCCCAAAGCAGCAAAATATACATTCTTCTCAAGTGCACATGGAACATTTTCTAGAATAGATCACATGTTAACACACAAAACAAACCTCAATAAATTTAAGAAGATTGAAATAATATCAACGTCTTCTCTGATCACAATGGTATTAAACTAGAAATCAACTGCAAGAAAAAAACTGGAAAATACACATACACGTGGAGGCTAACTAACATGCTACTAAACAATGAATGAGTTATTAATGAGATCAAGAAAGAAATTGAAAGATACCTAGAGACAAATGAAATTGAAAACACAACAACTCAAAATCTATGGGATACAGTGAAAGCAGTGCTAAAAGGGAAATTCATAGCAATACAGGCCTACCTCAAGAAACAGAGAAAAGGTTCAAATAAACAATTTAACCTTACTCTTAAAAGAACTAAGAAAAAAAAAAAAAACAGCAAACAAAGCCCAAAGTGAATAGAAGGTGGGAAATAATAAAATCAGAGAGGGAATAAATGATATAGAGTCTTAAAAAAATGATAGTAAAGATTAATAAAACCAAGAACTGGTTCTTTGAAAAGATAAACAAAATTGACAGACCCTTAGCCATACTCACCCAGGAAAAAAGAGAGAGGACTTAAATAAATAAAATCAGAAATGAAAGAGGAGAAATAACCGTGGACTCTACAAAAATATAATGGATCATAAGAACAATTATATGCCAATGAATTGGACAATTTGGAAGAAATTGACACATTCCTAAAACATACAATCTCCCAAGACTAAGAAAAAAGAGAAAATCTGAACCAACCAACTACCACTAATGAAATAGAATCAGTAAGAAAAACCTCCCAAAAAACAAAAGTCCTGGTCCAGATGGTTTCATAGGCGAATTTTACCAAACATTCCAAGAATTATTACCTATTCTTATCAAACTATTCCAAAAAATTCAAGAAGAGGAAATTCTCCCTAACACTTTTTATTTATGAGTCCACTAGTACTTTGATTCTAAAACCAGACAAAGACATTACTAAAAAAGAACACTATAGGCCAATATCTCTTATGAACATTGGTGCAAAAATCTGCAATAAAATATTAGCAAACCAAATTCAGCAATACATTAAAAATATCATACACCATGATCAGGTTGGATTTATTCCTGTGATGCAAGGTTTGGTACAATATCCACAAATCAATTAATGTGATACACCACATTAACAAATTGAAAGGTAAAAACCATATAATCATATCAATAGATGCAGAAAAAGCATTTAACAAAATCCAGCATCCATTTATGGTAAAAACTCTCAGCAAAGTGGGAATAGAGGGAACATACCTCAACATAATAAAGGCCATATGTGACAAACTTACAATAAACATCAATGGGGAAAGACTAAAATCATTTTCCTTAAGATCAGAAACAAGACAAGGATGCCCCCTTTCACCACTCCTCTACAACATTGTATTAGAAGTCTTAGCCATAGCAATAAGACAAGAAAGAGAAATAAAAGGCATCAGAATTGGAAAAGAAGAAGTAAAAGTCTCATTATTTGCCAATGACATGATACTATATACTGAGAACCCTAAAGATTACACCAAAAAAAAAAAAAAAAAGAACTTGTTAGAACTGATTACTGAATTCAGTAAACTAGCAAGTTACAAAATAAATATTCAGAAGTCAGTGACATTTTAATACACCAATGATTAACTTTCAGAAGGAGAAATTAAGAAAACAATCCCATTTACAATTGCATCGAAAACTATAAAACACCTGGGAATCAAATTAACCAAGAAGGTAGAAGACTTGTTTTCAGAAAATTATGTCATTGAAAAAAGAAATTGAAGAAGATACAAATGAATGGAAGCACATGCATGCTCATGGGTAGGAAGAATCGAAATCATTAAATGGCCATACTACCCAAAGCAATCTATAGAGTCAATGCAATCCCTATCAAAATACTGATGGCATTTTTAAGAGAAATAGAACAATCCTAAAATTTATACAGAACCATAAAAGACCTTGAATAGCTATGGCAATCTTGAGAAAGAAGAACAAAATTGGAAGTATCACATTATCTGATATCAAACTATACTACACGGCTACAGTAATCAAAACAGCATAGTACTGGCATAAAAACAGATACATTGATCAATAGAACAGAATAGAAAGACCAGAAATAAATCCACACCTATACGCTCACTTAATGTATGACAAAGGAAATAAGAATATACTATGGGGTAAAGACAGTCTCTTCAATAAACAGTGTTGTGAAAATTGGACAGATACATGCAAAAAAAAAAAAAAAGAAGCTGGACCACCTTTTTACACCATATACAAGAATAGACTCAAAGTGGATTAAAGACTTAAAAGCAAGATCTGAAACCACAAAACTTCTAGAAGAAAACATAGGCAGTAAACTCTCTGATATTACTAACAGTAATTTTTTTTTTTTTGATATATCTCACTGGGCAAGGGAAACAAAAGAAAAAAAAACAAATGGGACTACATCAAACTAAAAAGTTTTTGTACAGCAAGGGAATCCACCAACCAACAAAAAGGCTACCGACTATTTGGAAGAAGATATTCACTAATGATACATCTAATAAGCAGTTAATATTCAAAAATATATATAGAACTCATACAACTCAAGAACAACACACAACAAAAAAAAACAATTAAAAAATGGGCAGAAGACCTGAACAGATACTTCTACAAAGAGGAAATACAGATGGCTAATAGACATATGAAAAGATGCTCAAGGTCACTAACCATCAGAGAAATGCAAATTAAAACCATAATGAGATATCACCTCACAGCTGTCATAATGGCTACCATCAATAAATCAAAACACAATCTGTTAGATTGCTTGACTCCATTATTTCTGGATTATTATGCTGAGTGAAATAAGTCAGACAGAGAAGAAAAATACCATATGATTTCACTTGTATGCAGAATCTAAGGAACAAAATGACAAATTAATCAAAAAACAGACTCACCAATACAGTGGACAATCTGGTGATGGACAGAGGAGAGGAGGTGTTGGGAGGCTGTGAGAATGGGTGAAGGGTTAAAAAAGTATAAAATTAGTAGTTGATAGATGGTCACGGGGATGGGGAGCATGGCATAGGGAATAGCATTATGTGTTGGCTAAGTAGAGGGTCAGGGGGAAAGGGAGCAATTAGGGGGATCATTTTATGAACTACGTAGATGTCTAACCAATATACTGTATACTTAAAGCTAATTAAAATTAATTAATTAATTAAAATATATATATGCGCCAAAGATGTTAACATACTTCACCAAAAAGGATATGCAGATGTCCAGTGAACATAGGAAAAGATAATACACATCATATGTCATCATGTCTATTAAAATGTCTATTAAATGTCTATTAAAATAATAATAAGATACCCCTACACACCTATTAAAGTAGATAAACTCTGGAACACTGACAATACCAAGTACTGGTGAGAATGTAACAGAAACTCTCATATGTTGCTGGTGAGAATGCAAAATGATACAGCCATTTTGGAACACAATTGATGGTTTATTACAAAACTAAACAGACTCTTATGATATTGTTAGTGCTGAGCTGATCAAGAAGGAAGGCTTTGGCGGTGAGAGACCTGGTTGAAAAAGAATGCACGAGGATCCGACATGAGCTTGAAATGGTAGGTATCAACTTTATTGCGGGGAGTCCGGGCTTCTGGACCACATGGGCTTTATATACATCGAACAAGAGTGGCATTCTGCCACACATGCATGATAAACAATAAGCTGAGTCATACTCGCACAAGTTATATGCAGGCGCCTTACTACAGTAATGTAACATTTTATATCTGGAGTTCTATCCCTACCTGAAAGCCTGGATCACAGCCAGTCCTGGGACCCACAGATATGATCCAACAATCCCATTTCATGGTATTTTCTCAAAAGAGTCGAAACTTATGTTTACGCAAAACCCTGCACATGTATGTTTATAGTAGCTTTATTTATGTATGCCAAAAATTAGAAGCAACCAAGATGATCTTCAGTAGGAGAATGGATAAATATGCTGCAGTCCATCAGACAATGGGTATTACAGAGCGTAAAAAGAAATGAGCTCTCAAGCATGTATAGACATGCGGGAACCACAAATTCATATTACTAAGTGAAAAAAGTCACTCTGAAAAGGCTACGTACTGTATGACTCCAACTACAAAATGTTCTGGAAAAGGCAAACCTATAAAGATGGTAAAAAGATAAGTAGTTCCCAACCACTGAGGGAGGAATGAATGTGCAGAACACGGAAAACTTTTAAGACATTTTTTGTTCTCTGTATAATGATGAATATATGTCATTACACGTTCGTCCACATGCATAGAATGTATAAGACCAAAACTCAATTCTAATGTGATCTAGGGACTTTGGGTGATTATGATGGGTCAATGTAGGTTTATCCTTGTAATAAATGTATCATTCTGGTGAATAATGTTGATAATGGGGAATGTTTTGCACATGTGGTGGCAGGGCATATATGGGAAATCCTTGTACATTCCTCTCAATATATTTTTGTGAATTAAAACTGTTCTAAAAATAAAAAAAAATTAAAGTGTATATGAAATACTGCTTCTGCTTTTCCCCTTGTTTTTCCTCTGCTAGACTTTTCACTGGCTTCCTATTTTCTACATTATTTAAATACTTAGTATGTCCTACCAGGTCAATTGTCACTTCCTCTGATTCCATCCCTGAGAAAGAATTAATGATTTCTCCTCTATACTTTCATCACACTTCCCCGGAGTTCAAAATGTCAATGTGTACTCATGGTTCCCCTCTGCATCACAATGTGGTACTGTCATCTCTATTTTATAAGTGAGGAAAGAGTCAGACAAGTCATGCCTAAGATTGTTTGACTCCTAAAAGTTGGAACCCTGACTCCAAGCTAGTATTCTTAATTCAGAATCTTCTACATAGTTCAAAAACCAAACAATCTTGACATGAACTGAATTTGTATCTGCTATACAAAATAACTGAAGAGCGCCTGGCCCAAAAAATTCTTTGACATTCAGAGAATCAGTAGTGCAGTGTGAAACAGATTGAAAGACTATCACTTTATGTGGATCGCTCCTATGTGAATTGCTCCACAAAATCTGAAGGCACGTCTAAATTGTCTATATTTCCAATCAATAGCACAGGCATTATCTACCTTATAAATAACGAGTCCAGTTTCTCCCTCCTGGTTCTCCTCATTTCCTTGGATTATTCATAATCATGGCGATTTACACAAACTAAAATGAGGATGTTACAGACTTTGATACCCAAATCTCTGTGCCTCAAGTAACTGTTTCCATTGAATCCTGCTGCAGCACAGTGGACAAGGGAATGAGGCCCCACACAGTCAATTGGTCAAGCTGGTCTCCTGCTGTGATCGTCTCACAGGTCTAAGTGCTACCCAGCTGACTTTCAAGAAATTGAACGGAACTTATGCCCTCAGTGCTGCACTTGAGCTTCAAGTATTGATTTGAAGCAATTAGTGTTCAATCCTTTTTGTCTTCTATACGGTCAACTCTAGGTGTTTGCTGGTCTCAGAACACCAGGACAGGATGGTTCAGATACCTGCCCCTAATACATGTAAGGATCTTTTTTCTTTTGTTTTCCCTTCTCAATCCCCCCACCTGTATCATCAGTTTAACATTAGAGTGCATGTTCTTAACCCTATTAACAGGTAGGGAGCTCAGACTACATAGTCAATTGAGCAAGAAATATATAATTTTATACTTTATAAAACTCAAGTTAATTTTTATTTTGAGGTCCACTTTCCCCATAGAGGTGGTGAAAACTTGAACTCAATCTCATTCATAATTTTCTGTCTCCTTGTGAGGCCTTGGAGAGTACCCTGGAAACTGACCTTTAAACATTCATCTATGTGGATTACCACTGAGACACCCTCAGCTCCAATCCACATGACCCCTACTAACCTGCTGGTTCACTCATGTTTTCAGGAACACTTGGGACATAGAAATTTCCCTGAGTTTATCCATGGATCCCATCTTCTCAAGGATCTAACATAGCCATTTCCTCTTGGAGATTTTGCTGCTGCTCGCTCTTACTGTTGATGCCTGAGGCCTCAGTCCCTACCACACATGGGCTTGTACATGCTACCTTGTTTTCATCTTCTAGACTAAGACATATCTTTCTAGTCTTAAGGACCTTAGTTCAGCCCTACCTACTGACTTTCACCAAGATATTTTGTCCAACCTGCCAATTGTCCCTCTTCCCTGGGGTTTTTGAAAAACAAATAGATAAATTAACAATAAGTCCAAAAGATTAGTAAGCTTTTTCTACTTTCTGTCTTTTTACAATTCTTCCATATGTTGGATGAAAGGAAGAGGAGTGATTTAAGGAGAAAAATAATATTCCAGATTAATACTATAAATTATTACCCTAGATATACTTAAAAACATAAAGATATAATTACAACCCTTTATCGCTTTGAAGCCACAAATTCTACCCTTCTTACTCTATATAAAGCTGATATCCTAAGCCTTGTGAACAAATGCCTCATTCATACTCCATTTTTTCTCTCCAAAATAGTCCCTCTTGCTTTGCTCCTATTCATGTACTATATATAAAAATGAATGTTTCTAGAAAGCACCATCGATCCCCACCTTTTAAATTGAAATTGCTTCCTAAAAGTCCAAGGTGGTTTTCTGGCTACAAATGTATTCTCTAATGGGATATCCTGCAAAAATATAACTAAGAAAAAATTAAAATGTGTCAATTGACATAACTTGATAAAACTTAATATCAATAAATTCACTTTTAAAGGATATGGCTTTAAAAAACTTAAATATTTATAGATAAAGCAAAGCATTACTGTTGTCCAAATGGGAGAGGGGGGAATATTTTTCTGTATATATGTTCTTATAGTCCAACAAATGTCATTTTGGAGAACAAAAGAAAGGACCAGAAAATTACTAAAAAATAATACTACTTTCAGATATAGAGAGCATAGTCATCCTCTGTGTGAGATATTCTGGAGATATTTAGAGGCTATTTAGGAGAAAAAGGAAAAATGCAAACTCTTAGATCTCTGTTAAATAACTGTTTATTACAATATAAGCTAATAGTTATTCATTATTCAGTCAACTATTTGCTACAAATAAGTAAATATTCTTTTACTTGTTAGTCCCAGGGGGCTTTCTTAATCCTATCTGGATTTACTTTCTGTGAATTTCTGAGTAATCAGAAGTTATAGGCTGAATTCTTCTTGTTCGAGGGACACCCATGGTGTAACTGCTTCATTTTTTCTTTTTATTTCCAAGGAAATGGTCCATCCAAAGTGAAAATAGTTGTTGTTGTTGTTTTGGTGGTAGAGCATATTTTCCTCTTTGTTAGGATTTATTGTTGCTGTTGTTTTAATCAGATAGTTATTTCAAACAGAAACAATAAGGTTTTTTTCATTGCCATCACCTCTCCCACTCAATCCATGCTGTTAAAGAAATGCCCTTGTTAGTAAAGTGATTTATCTTTTTTTCGCATGTGTGCACAGCTATAACAGCTGGAAATATCATTGTAGAGGATTCTTTTTAGATGGTCTGTATAAGCTAAATTGTCGTTAGAGATATGGCAAAGTCTCAGGGTCGCAGGTATTTTCTGAGGTCTAATGTGTCTTCCAGAGAAAGGAAATTTGTATTCATCGGCTGAAAAAAAAGAGAACATTTAATTTTAAGCTCCACTATCTGAAAACTGTCCATGCATTTCCATTTCTAAATGTCTCTAAAATTGAAAGCCATAGTTAACTTCTCTTTTCATTCATGCATTAGCTGGAGACAAGTACTTTCTCTGCAGATAAACAGAAAATGTACTCCCCTCTGCCTGGTAGTACATAAAATTCCCACTGCGATAACCAAGACTCTGGGATTCCTGATGGACAGCTAACATGTTCACATGCTACCACTCAGTAATATACTTTGGTTTACAGATTGAATTTCATCACTTCACCGAGAGCAAAACTATAAGAGAGAAGGATGAAAGATCATAAAGTATAACTAGAGGAACAAGATCCAAAGAAAAGGCCACAATCCAGAAAAGTCAGATCAAAAATTAGAATTAAAATAAAAAGGGAGAGTGAAGGGAGAAAATAGCCATAAAACGTATTCAAATCTGCCTCAAAATATTTCTCAAATGCTAGTCAAGGTGTCTCTGTTCTGTATAAAGGATGTATAGATTGTAAACACTGTGTGTTCTTTATGGTAGCTAAAACAACCCACTAAAAAACCAGCTGGTCAATTAAGTATTGCACTAAATGAATCATGACCAGAAAAATTACAAAGAAAGAGTGTCATTTCACGTTTGTTTAAATATAGTAAAAAATTTTCTGCTTTTAATCAAAGTTAATGCAGTCAAAGGGACTATTATTTTACTTATTTGTAGATAGATAGTCTTTTTCTTGCTTTGGCCAAATGAAAAATAAATAGCTCTAAGAAGAGGAATTCAAAGAGATATTATGCTCTTCCTCAGCATTTCAACTTTAGTTGAGACACATCAGAGAAGATGTGATTATTGAAATATAGTCAAAATTTTTATGTGTGGTTTGAACTTGGTAAAGGTTGTAGCTAGGATTACGATTTTAAAATTTTCTCCAGCCCACATTATGAGAATGTTGACTAACTAGCTTCAAAGTTTCTGAATATGCTTATGTTTGAGAAGTATAAACAATTTGTCAAACAGAATGGACACTGTTGGGTAGCTGGTGTGTGTGTGTGTGTGTGTGTGTGTGTGTGTGTGTGTGTGTGTGTGTGTAAGAGTGTATGAAAGAGAATAGAAAAGCGAAAGTATTCTAAAAGAAAGAATAAGGCAGAGAAATACAATGCATCTGTTCACAGTACCTAAAAGCAAAAAAGAAACTTTGGGTAAGTTAAGCAACAGCGTGCTATTCTATTCATCCACTCTATTTTTTAGCCATCCACAATAGTTCTTGAGTGCCCATAACATGCCAGACACTGAGGCTCAAAAACTATATAACAAACAAACTAGTTAGGAAGCAGTTCAGTGGCATAAGAGAAAGACTTGAACCCATTGTCAAGAGATCTAACCTAACTCTAAGACCTTAGGTTTTGTAACCTATTACCTGTTAAACAGTCACTCTTTCTTGTCACTCCAAACACCTAAACTACTTGAAAATCCTCATCTATGTGCCCTTACATAATCCCTAACCCTGTCCTCCTTCACTTTAAGTATTTATTTGACTAATTCTGTCTCCCTGAAAAATTCCCATTCATCTTCCAAACTCCAAAACTTTCAGCCTTTCAGAAGTTTTCTTTCCTGACTCTCTAGGAAGGAGGACCCCTTTCTACTCTATGGTCTGTTTCATCAGACATGTAACAGTCCTCTATTTGATGGCCTTTCCCTGCACTGGGCTAGAACTTCTAAGAAAGAAATTGTATTTTTGTCTTAACATCCTCAGCACATAGCTCTGTTTCTGGAACAAAGTAGTATCAGGAGTTAAGAGACTAAATCAGCAATGGTTAAGAACAAACTCCAAACAAAATAAGAAGCCACCTTCTTAACTCTGAAAGTTTTTATATAAAAAAATATAAAAATATATGAATGCAAAATACTATAGAATTATTTAATAAGCTAGTGCATATTGTGTGCCAACATATACTAAGCACAAAATATGCACTATTAGATATAAGCAGGGTTATATGGCGTATGCTCCCAGTTACTTTATTAAAAAGATTTCCAGAAAATAAAATAATCCTGTCTTCTTCATTTTAAATATGCTTCCCAGGAGCCTTCAGTTTCCCTGGAATTTCTATTAATAATTCCACTTATCCAAGTAATACAATATGTGTCAAACATCACAATGTCTATGAGAGATAATAACTTAAGGTTGTCTTGACATGAGAAAAAAAAGATTGATTTTAAAAAAAGTTCTGGAAAGAGAATTTGATGCCAAATTAAGATTTCAAGGTGAATTGATAAAGAGCAACTTCAGAATTGGCACGCTGCCCTGTGAACTTCTTTTCAGATACCGCACCCAAAACACCATGTGGCCTTGATTCACCTTGTTTCCTAGGGATGTTAGCACTTAATTTCTGACTTGGGCTCTTATATCTTCTCCTTGCATGCAGAAGGCCTGTCCTGCTTCCAACTCTCTAGGCTTTTAAATGTACTCTCTTTTCTCATTTTTGTTTATTCATCTGCCAGTTGAGTTTTCTGCCAGTTGAGTTTTGAGACATGTCTTCTTATAGCAGTTCAAATTCTGTTCCAGCTAGTTTTTCTCAGACTTCTTTAGGTTAATCTTCTGCCTGGGACCTTCTGCCTTCAGGATTTATCTTTTGCTTGCTCAGAAACTTATGAAATGTAACCTACGGTGTCATCATAGCGTCCATAGCTCTGTGCCCAATGCCTGACATATTGAGGGCACTCAATAAAGATATGTTAAATACATTAATTGTGTATGCGTTTCTTATATGGTTACAGTCACACTGAGCAGAGACAGTAGAAAATCAATAAAATGGGGTTTTAAACACAGTTAAGTGACAACCCCCCCTTCCACCCCCAAAAAAGCCAGAAATATGTATAGCAGCAAGTCAAATGGCCAGTGTGGAGCAAGAAAGTGAAATGGAGGAACTTTGGAGGAAGCTAATGAAGCTTAAATCACAGCTCCCCTTTAGCACAAACCCCTTTTAAGGCCCTAACCTGATTTTACATGTATAACTTTAGATTATATTTTTTAAAGAGGATGCTATGAATTGTATAATCTTCAATTCTCCCCAAAATAGGATCTTCCCTGATAAAAATAATAATGTTATTCATGCTGTCACTCAGTAGACATTTAATGAATGTTAAGTCCTTTGCTGATCACTAGAGACCTAAAGCTAAATAAGAGAGTCTAATGAACATATTACTTATTAATAAAATATTAATAAAATATCTCATATTTATATATTACTTTCAAGTATACAGTATGCAAGTATGCAAAGTATACAGACCTCATCAATTGATACAACTCATCACTATAACTCAGTGAGTGGATCCTACCAACACTACAATTGAGAGCTCTTAGTCCCATTGCACAGATGAAGAAACTGAGACACAGAAAGGTAAAAATCATGTGATTGGCAGAATAATCGTTCCCTATTATGTCTAGGCCTTAAGCTCTCAAACCTGTGAATGCCACCTTACATGGCAAAAGGGATTCTGCAGGTGTGATCAAGGTTATAGACCTTGAGATGGGGAAATTACTCTGGATATTTCAGGTGCCCCCCCCCCCATTAATCATGTGAGTCCTTAAAAGTGGAGACTCTTTTCCAGCTAAGGAAGGTTTGAGAGATGAAACAGATGAAAAAAGAGGAGAGATTGGAAAGGACTAGACCCATTGTTGCTGGTATTGAAGATAGAAGAAAAAGGACCACAAGCCAAGGAACATAAATGCCTTCTAGAAGCTAGAGACAGCCCTAGCTAACAACCAGCAGCAACATGAGATCTTAGTTGTACAATCAGAAGGAACCGAATTCCGCCAACAGCCTAAATGAACATGGAGTGGGATCCTCCCCTAGTCTCCTGAAAGGAATACATCTCCTCTTACACCTTGATTTTAGCTCAGTGATACCCATGCCAGACTTTAGACCTACTAAACTAAAAATTAATAAACCTTCATTATTTTAAGCCATTAAATTTATATAAATTTGATACAACAATAATGATAAACTAACAGAATCATATCTAGACCTAAGGTCATCATGCTGAGCAGAGAAAAGACTAGAACTCTGAGCTTTTGACTCTTAGTCTATCTCTGATGAAGAAATCTAAAGCAAAGTAACTCCTCAGACGTGGAAGTATGACAAATCAAAGGCCAGGCAAGCAAATCAAAAACAAACAAACAAACAAACAAACACACAACAAAAAAAGAAAAGTCAAGTCAAATCAGTGACTAAAGCAACCAAAAACCAATAACTAGACCCAGTGCTTGTACAAAACAACTACACCTTTCTATCTTTTCTGCTGCAGCAAAAAAATAGGGACAGACAGCCTAGAATATGACCATTTAAAGCCTTGACTCTCAAAGCTGTAGTTGCACTTCTTAATGGTGATTCAAAGTAGGCTATTAAACACAGCATATTTTAGGATATTGTTTAAGCTTAACTGTTGTCACAAAATATTTAAAATATATATTTCCCAGTGGGCTTACTATTTACTTAACTTTCAGTGAAAATGTACAAGTACTAATAAAAAATACAAAGAACCACTATTTATTTCAGCATCAAAATCCAATGTCATTTTGCCGTATCTGTCTCATTTACCAATATTTCTTTATATTGAAGTGTATTACACTAAATCCCATGTCACTCTGATATATTTCAGTAAAACTATTTATTTAAACCAAAGATGTTTTATAACCACAATGTCATTATTATACCTAACTGATTAACAATAATTTCTTTTATTCAATACTTAATGCATTATCCAAATTTCCCTGATTATCTCAATGTCCTTTTGATTTGGTTTGTTTAAATAAGGATCCAAACAATATCTATTCATATGTGTGATTGCTATGCCCTTAATTTTCTTATTAAAAATCTCTTTTAATCTAGAACCATCTCTTTCTTTAGTTCCTTTTTTTCCCTATTCCATTATCTTATTAAGAAATCAAGTCACCTGAAGGATATCATAAATTCTCTGTAAAGTTGATGCTTTCTTATGGTGACTTTTTAAAAGTCCTTTCTATGCTGCTTGAATTTCTGTAGAAATTATATCTCAGGTTTTATTAAATTCAGGCTATTTTTGGGAAGGGGATAGGAGGCAGAGTTCTTTATAAGTAGCACTCTATACTCCATATTACATCTTATTAGATGCATATAATATTACATTATCCCATTTTTAGTTAAACTTGATTAGTAATTTGAACATGTGATTACAACTACAGCTCAAAATACACATACAAAAACACACAGAAATATGTATGTATGTGTTGTGTGTGTGTGTGTGTGTGTACACACACACTTTCTTTATAAGCTGAAACTATAAAAACTATGAAAAGAGCTAAACTTAAAGAAAGAAAACATTGAGATACCAGAAACAGAAAGTTGTGGTTATTTTATAATCAGTATGTGAATCCAGAAAAAAGAATTGAATGATGCTGAAAAAGAATAAAATACTAAAAAGAAAATCTGTAAATAAAATTAATAAGAACTTCTGCTTCAAATCATGTGACCTGTGCGCTTTGAAGACTTGCCTAAAACAAGAAAGTAGTTTCTAGATCTATGAAAACAACAAGCATGCTTCTTAATACATTTCTAGAATTCTGAGAAAGGAAAAATTTCAAAACAAAATTAATGAATTAAGGATCTTTTTAAATACCTCAAAAACAGTGAACCCAAATCAGACTGTGATTAATAATTTAAAACCCAAGATTATTTTTAACAAGATGCTAATGACCACAAAATGGGGAGCGAAACTGAAACTCATCCACTAAGCTAGGACAATTACAGGAAGATAAAATATACCCATATCTGTACGCCCCAATGATACAGCCAAATAAATAAAAAGGAACGTGTACCACTGAACATAGTTTAGTGAAACTGCAACCAAAGACCAAAAGAGGATCTTAAAAGCTGGCAAAGAGAAAAATTAGAGATATATACAAAAGAAAAAAAAAAAAGAATTATGAAAAAAAATTTATAAACAAAAATTGAGACTTTATCAAAAAATAAAATTATTGAAAAAAACATTAAGTCTTAATAGTACTTCATGTAGAAGGAAAAATGACTCCAGAAAAATCTAAAATAAGAGAGGACATAAGCAAAAAACCTGGTAAACATATAAGAAATCTTTTCTAAAAATCCATATTTGTACACAATTATAATGATGTCTAGTTTGTAAAATTAGAAAATCAGAGATCTAGAATATTGGGAATGTTTACTATAAATTAGGAGAGAGTTGATTGAAATTAAGGTGTTAAATTCCATATTGTTCAAGTGTATAGTGAGTTAATGACTTTAGAGCTTATCACATTTTAAGTGTGCATGCAAAACTTCAAAGGTTGGCTATGAAATAATAGAAAGAGAATTTATAACTCAAAATCAGTAGAGAGAAAAACAGAATAAAAGCAAATAAAAATTTCATTTATAAATAAAAAAACAAGAAAATAAAAAGAATACGAAAAATGAAAACAAAAAGTGTGAATCAAAATGATAGAAATCATTCAAAATAAATAATAGTGAAAAGACAGAGATAATCAGTTTGGGTTTAATTTTTATAAATAATTGACCCATTAACTATAAACAAGAGACATACTGATATATAAGGGCACAAAAAGGTAAAGTCAAAAAGTATCAAAAAATATGTACGAGGTATATATTGACCAAAAAAAGCTGGAGATAGGTAAATAATGTCAGACAAAATCGATTTTAAGAAAATAGCATTTTAAGGACAAAGCAGATGACTGCATCAGATGAAAATTTGATTTCACTGGAAAGATATTATAATTATAATTTGTATTTAAGTGATAAATTAGCCACAAAATGATAAAGTAAAAATTAATAGACATATAGAAAAAAATACATATCCACATTCAGTAAAATAATCATTTGCATTAAGGTAGAGACTGTATCTTTTTCACCTTTGTACTCTCAGCAGTTAATATTTGGCATATAAGTACTGAGTAAATATTTGTTATGTGACTGAAGTACAAGACCAAAACACAGAGATGGGAATGGGCAAGACCCAGTTCCTAGAAAAAGAGTATTTCTGAGTGCGGCCAAGGAAATGTATGAGTAGCAAAATGTGTCACCAAATCCTTGCAGGAGCAAGTCTGAACTAAAGTGCCTCAATGAGTCTGGGGTCAAAGTCAACAGCAGGAGGACGAAATGACACAGCTAAGTGCTAGATGGGCACCTGACAGTCTGAGCACATTTTCATAGGCCTGGGCATTTGGGCCAAGGGCCATTTTAAAAGAATAGACACCTTTCTGCCCAAATCAAAAGCATACTTCTATGAGCCCAGCATGAACAAGAGACTGCATGATGGTTTTGATCTAAGATTTATTTGACGGAGGATGCCCTTTTGCCAGCTGGTATACACACTTTGAAATATGGGGGGTTTTTTTTCTTTACCCTAATGATCTAGACACAAAGAAGTTTCATGATGAAATAGATCAATGGGTATAATAAATTCTAAAAATGCAAGCAATAGCGTCTTTCTACCACCATATCTGAGACAGGTATCATATATAATTAGAGTATTTTTTTTAATGAAGAAAGCTTTCCTTTTTATATTATGTATGGATCCAAATATTTTGAGCTATGCCCCAACATGATTACATAAAAAGCATAATTATAAAGGAATTTAATGTTCATGTAGCCAGGAATCATGACATACACACTTAGATCATAAAAAAAAAAAAAAAAAAAAAAAAAAGTACATTCCAATTATTGCAGTAAGTAAGATAAACTAATTCTTTTCATTTTCCCTGGGCACCCACCACCTGCAGTCTATAAGAAACAGGCTTCATTGCCACAGACTGTCATTTGCAAGGTTAATTTGGTTGGGGCTGTGGTAAAGTTTGTGCAGTGAAAAATGCTATTTATATAGTCATGCAAGATGACATGAATGATACAGCCCACGCAGGGTTGTCTCTGAGTGACATGGAGCCGTACTTTGCTGACGTGTGAGAATGCTACATGAGCCTTTCTCCTTAAAGTGGCAGATTCCAGGTCAAAGTTGAAGTCTTGGTGGACTTATTTATAATAGAATTACTGGATTCTGAGATGTGACTCTTTTGGTGTTGAAGATAATGAATTCAATAGTAAATTCAATCTTTGGGGGGGGGGCAGTGCTTTTTATCCCTCTACTCTATTGATCCATTTGACCAAATATATAGGTTATACTGATGTCTTATAAACCCAGTTTATATCAGTTTCAAAACAACAAAGCACATGGAGTCTGTTTAGTTTCAATGCAGATGTAAAAACAGAGGGAGTTAATTTACCTTCATCCTACTCTCTTCATGCAGAAAATGTGACTCTGAAGGAATAAGTGGCTTCAGAGGGGAGAAATAATTTGGCTCAGATGAAAGGGACATCTAAAAAGTCAGAAGACCTAGGTTCTGACGCAGTAATGCATCCTGTTGCTGGCCAAAAAATATAGTGAGGCTCTGACAATAGCAAGCCCTGGATACTTTTTTAACTATAAGTATTCGGATTAGAAAAGCAGTGAATTTACATTTCTGTTGCTTCCTTGTGCTACTATATGTTCGCACTACGAAGATAAAAATAACATTCACAGTCTCTGTAAATTGAACTGTGAGGTGACAGAGAAGTAGCTATTGGGACATAGGAAGAATAAATGATCTTAGTTTATTAAAAATATGTACAGCCATGTGGAAAACTTACCTTTCTCTCCACCACAGTGGGCCTTTTCATCTAAGGTTCACTTGCTGCATCAGAGAGGCACTTTAAACTTCATCTTTTACAAAACTCACTACTTCCCTCACATATTACCGTTTACAACATTTTTTTTTTTTTGAAACAATAGATGGCATTGACTTCTAACAAGATGACAGCTTTTGGCTCTAAACTAGACATTTTTTCCCCAGTTTAAGGATCTTCTTGTTACTACTAGTAGCCTCCATTTTAAATATGCTCATTACCTAGAATACACTGTGACATGTAGTATATCATAATGCTGAGTACCTCTCTTTGCTGTTAAAAAAATTGCTTTCAGAAACCAAAATGAGTCAATGATTTCATATTTTAAAAACTTGGAGAACACAAGGTGGTCCTGTCCCACGGCCAAAATAAAAGCCTTGTAAAGCATTTAAGAAGTTTATTCCTCCCAAGACATAAAAACATAACCTACCTGAGCTTTCATTTGAGTTATGCATGTACATGAATAAAAGGTAGACTTTCCCAAGTGAATACATCTCTTTAAAAGGGAAGATATTGGCTTGCCTAAATACATACACTGTACATAAAAATATAAAACATGTATTTGTGTAGTTTAAGGCAGGTGTGAGAGGAATTGAGTAGTGGCCAAGATTTTGAATAAAAAGTATACAATGTGTGAAGAACATATGGTAATGTGTGAAAAATGTAAGCCTATATATGGAAGACCTGATCTATGTGTTTCTGATATGATCAAAAGGTCGTTTACTTCTATTTCAATAGCTTTTTAATCTATATCAAGGTGCCCTTTGTGACCAAATTATGCAAAAATGGAACTTAATCTCAAGTAAATTCCATACTGAGTGAAGCCTATTGAAATTTTTCATACTAGCTAGATATATTGAGGGCTAGTAATAAACTTTACTAATTTAATATGTGCAGTAAAAGCTATTATCTATATTGAGAACTTATCAAGAAGGTTCATTCATGCTTTCAAGATTTAAACCCAGTTTATGTATTTTTGCCTATAGGTTAAGTTACAAACTCATTTCAAACTATAGATCCACAATCTACACACCCCATTCCATCCCCTCTGACCACTTGGGTCCTCAAGTCTATTGTGTCAAATATCTGAGTATACCCTCCTTAAAAAGAACTGAGTTTGAGCTTTCTAAAAACTTATCGAGACAAGTTGTCTGCCGTGTTGTATGGCAGATCTGTGGCTGGAAGCATATTTTTTGCTACTTTACAGGAGAGTCAAGAGGGAAGTCAAATCACTGATGCTAAACCTGCCCCTAGAAAAGAGGAGATGGGATCGTGAAGCTGAAATAAGACTAAAGAAAAGAGATTCGAATCAAGAAGAGTCCTCAAGACCAGAATTCATCTTTAAAAAATGCTACTTTTGTTCTCATAATCAGAAAGGAATAATGAGTCTACATACTACAAAGAAAGAGTCCAGAAACTTTTACAAAGTGTATAGGAGTCAGGCTTCCTGAATATAAATTTGTATAGTAACAAAAGAAGAAAGAAAAAGAAACAATATTATAAAATCAGTTGCTGTGAGACTTCCAGGGAACACATAGAGTGAAATGAGAAGCTCCTAAGCCAGAACCCCAAGAAATATCAACGTGGCGTCAAACTGGGCAGAGAAACAAAGTTCCGAAAAGAGAGTGATAAGGAATGTCCATAGGAAAAGAAGGAGAACACATAGTTACAAAAGTCAGCAAAGTGAGTGCTTCAAGAAAAGAGGGATCAAATGACACTGAGAAGTCAAGGGAGATAAAGACAGGGAAAAGTCTATGGGACTTAGCAATTAAGAGGTCAAAGGAGGGAGACCTTGGGGAAAGCAGAAGAGATGTCAAGAAGAGAGGTCAAGAAGTGGAGACTGAGTAGAAAAGTTTGGCTCTGAAGAGAAGTAAAGAGATACAGATGAGGAATAGGAGAGTTTAATTATTCACTTGTTCATTTGTTTTTTTCAGGTAGAAGCCCTCCACCCCAAGCGTGTTTTAATCCTGATGTTTTGGAATCAGTAGAGATGGGAGAGTGCTCGTGTCAGAGAAAAAACAGAAAAGGGAAAAGCAGAGTTGGGTATGTTCAGGTCAGTTTGGTGGAAGGAAACTGAAACTATCCCCTTTTAGATTTCTGTTCTCTATGTACTGTTGAAAGCAAAGTCATTTCCTCAGAGTGGGGAAGATGACAAGGTCAGAAGTCTGAGCAGTGCAGAAAAGTTCTGAAGTCACTGCTGAGAACAGAAATGACTAGGAGAGACTTGGAAGGACTGCTAGCGGGTATGAATATCTGGGTAGAATGACATAATGTTTTTCAAATCTCCTAGTCTATGCTTGGCATAGCATGTGTGCCCAGGAAAGACGAGTTTTGTTTTTTCTTTTGTCATTTGCAATCCTTGTATAAAAGGTGTTATCATCAATAACATTATACGAATTCAGACACAGTAGCCCAGCAACCTTTTTTAAAAAATCTTTGTTGACTCTCTCCCAACGGAAGCTTAGAGTTTGCCAGATTGAAGAAAATGGTTTGTACAAAATTATTTTAAGAAGATAAATGAGAGAAAGAGTCTCCTCTATTTATAGAAAACAATCACAATCATTTCCAGCACTTTTACGGGATGGGAACAAATAGTCTGTTTCTGTTTCAAGCTTTTGTGCCCTCAACAGCCTTATTTGTGTATTCTCAGCCATCTGCCTCCTGTCTTTCTTCCATCACAACAGAAAAGGCTCAAAAATTTCTATTTGAAAAGATACTTTTCAGTCAAATTTGTTGGTGTAAACTTGATAATGTTTGGTTATTCCTAAAAACAATAATTACATTTAACAGATGATCTATTTAAGGACTAGTCTGTTAACATCCAAGACTCTGTAAGAGAATATGAATGAGGTTTAGCTACGTGGCCTTTAGGCAGCAATTAGCTTGTCTTGCTGTGTCCTGAGAGCAAAAGCACAACAATATTTCTTCATTAACCGTTATCTACATTTCCTATCGCATGAACTTATCTCAGTCTCTCCTGCTAACTTTTTCTTTTCATCCTCACCAAATCATCAGTGCCAAAGGCTGATGTAGCAGAGGAGCTTGTAACAGCCGTGAAGCAGCTCTCTTAAGATTGAGCGAACTAACATGGCATCAGAACAGAAGGGGGGAGGAGTTAAGTCATTGGACCTTCTGTTTTGCCATTTGTTAAGCGCCATTCAATATCTTGAGCCTGGACTATGCATTTGATGAGAACTTTTATTTTTACTTGAGTAAAGTGAGATACCAGTGAACAGAGGAGCAACACTGCTGCTGGTAGAAAATAGTGCAGGAGGCAACTGCGTCAGCCAGGAGAGCGGTTAGGACACATTGCAATAATCCAGAGAGGGAATGGTGCCTTGGCTCAGGGTGTCAGTGATGGGACTGATGATACATGGTCTGATTCTAATATATTTTCAAAATTAAGACGAAATTTTAATAGATTTGGTGTATGAGGGAAAAAAAAATGGGCTTCAAAAAATAAATGTCAACTTTTGGGCCTGAGAACCCAGAAATGGAATTTGTAATTCACTTGATGGAAACACAGTAGGAGAACCATTTTGCAGAGAATTTTAAGAATTTGGTTTGGGACAGAAGATTGTTATTAGAGAATCAAATGGAAAAGTTAACTTGGCAAATGGAGTGATAAGTCTAAAGTTCAAGGGAGAAGTACAGGTCCAGAATATAAACTTGAGAACCATGAGGATGTAAATACTAAATAAAGCCATGAGACCAGATGAGTTTGCAATGAAATGAGTGCAACTAGAGAAGAATTCTGGGGGCTGTACCCTCATGCACCCCAGACTTTAAATATTTGGAAAGTAAGGAAGAATTAACAAAGGAGATTGAGAAGGAAAAGTTAGAGAAGTAAGAGGAAAACAAGGAGCTCGTGAGGAGCAAGCTGCTGCTAATGCTTATGTTGCCAATAGGCAAAGTAAGGAGAACGTGAGATTCACCAGCAAATTAAGCCATATTGAGGTCTTAGGTGACCTTGAAAAGAACAGTATCACTGAACAGTAGAGGTAAACTCTGGCTGGATCAAACTCAAGAAAGAACAAAAGGGGATGAATTTGAAACAATAAGTATAGATAATTATTTTAAGGAGTTTCTACAAATGAAAGATAGAAAATGGGGTGCTAGCTAAAGGAAAATGTAGGATTGAAAAGGGATCTTTTAAAGACAGAAGATTTTAAAACATTTTTATGTAACCACTGAGAAAATTTTAGTAATGACAAAAAAATAAATTCCATGATAAAAGCTCAATTACTCATCTTAGGGAGAGTAAAGCCTTTTAGTGCAAAGGGATTTATGTGCCAATTGTTAAAGTACATGAATTATTTGAGTGTATTATAAACCCCATTTAACAAACTGTTAGTTTAGAATGGTAGAGTGGACTGAACCAGAATTTTTCTGAAAGCTTCATAATTGGGAATATAAAGGCCACAGGGTGTTTCAAATCATTTGAATAAACCTGTTGATATGATTAATGGAAAGAGACTAATAATATAATTAGAGAGCATAAAGTTTCAATAAAAATAATAATAAGCATTCACTATGTGCCAGAACTTTTTAAATTGCTTTACGTATATTGAATTTAATCATCATAGCAACCTATGAAAATTGTTACTAATATCCTCATTTTACGTGTAATGTCACCAAGAAATACAGAATTTAGGTAACTTGTTAGTGTAGTATCTAGAAACCAAGGCTCACAGTCTGGCTAGAGTATAAGATAACCAGTAGTCTGTTCTGCAATTTAGAGAGATAGTTATGCAAAATAAGAAACAAATAGCTGCCTTCCAGTGAAGGTAAGGGTTTTGCAGATCCCTATCCCCATGCGGTGTCTACCTCTGGACAGCACCATGCTCACAGAGGAGCAGCCCCATTTACCCTACTTCCTCTAGGAATTAGATTTACTCAGATTATCTTGCGATATATAAATCACCACCACAATCCCCAGCAGCATCTTCCAGATATTTTTCTCCACTATTACTTTTATTTTTCTCTCAGATTGAGCACATATCAAGTCTCCTTCATTTAGTGGGGAGGAAAAGCATTTCTCTAGACTTGTCATATTTTCTGTTTCCAAATACTCTTCTTACTTTTATTTTTTTTAAGTCTGTAAGTTGTATTGCCATACCTCAGCCTCAGCTTTATTTTAACTCATTCTCTATTTAATGTCCTTCAATTTGTCCCCTCACCACTGTATTAAAAACTAAACTTTCAAAATATACTGATGGCCTTTATAGCTTTATCACTTTAAATTGATTCTCATTCCTTTTCAGCCTTTGGCATATTCAAGGAATACAAGAGGCAAGAACCACATATAATTGGGGAAAAAGAAAAAATAAGAATCAATATCCTGTCCAATATGTAGCACAGCACCTTGTATATAAAAATAATAATAATAAATTCTTAATAAATAAATAAGTGAATGAATGAATGAATGATGTTAAGTATGTGGCATGCAGCCCCTTTTACCTCCACTGAAGAGTTTAGGGTTTATTTTGATATTTCCAGAGTCCATAAGAGAATGACTGCTTTCTTAAATATCACGTTTGGAATAGCGAGTTCCCATAATTTTGTGCAAATTGGTGAGAAACTCAAATAGTATGCTTAATTTCTGTAACATAAACTTAACTGCCAAGGTCAACAACTATTAGACCATTAGTCCAAAATGATTAATAATATTTCTGTGCTAAACTATCAATGTACACTACCCATTTTTGCATTTGCCAAAGAGAAATTATTTTGTAATTCATATTTAGACACATACACAGACAGCCTTAAGGTGACAGTGGTGACAGCTAAATTTATTTTTTCTTTTCTTCTAAATAAATTTATAGAGTTAAAAACATGCCCATGAGTTTAAAATGATTTGAACTAGCAAAGATAATCAGAATATTCTTCTATGAGTTTAATAATCTTGTTACTAGCTCCCCGGGTTCTTTCGATCTCTCAGGACAGAAATCAAGAGAGATCGCCACAAGAAAGTTAAGGCAAGAGGCAAGAGTTTATTAAGCTTGTGCACAAAAGAACGAACATGAAGGAAGGCAAGGTCCATGTGGCTCCCGGAGAGAAGTTGGGGCAGGGTTTTTAAAGGAGGTAAGCTGGGTCAAAGCTGTCTAGATATATTTAATGGAGGAGGGAGGTTTCTTGGTGCCTACACAGTATGACTACATGATTCTTCATGTGTCTCATGTCTCATTAGCATGGTAAATCTCCACTCCTGGGTGTGATTTTTAGTATTTAAATCACAGAAGTCACCTTGGGAACCCTCTTGGACCTTACTGCGCATGCTCCAAGACAGGAAGCGTCCCTTGTTGCTGATATGCAGATCTCTGTGCTACTGGCTCCTTGATGCTGATACGCGGTACCCTAAGGCAGATAGTCTGGTGAAACTTATCAGTCTCCAGCAGCTGACCTTTCCGATTAACTCAACAGCAGGACGCTGCCCTCCTGTCTCACTCTTACTTTCTATTTCTGTTAATTCGTTTCCTGGTAAAGAATATAAACGTTTGTAGGTATATAATAGAGGTACTGGGTATTTGGCTTTACCATACAGTTTGTGAAACAAATCGTAAAGATGATAAAGCGCTGTTTCTAAAAAGAGAATAATGGATTATTTATCTTTCCAGTTTGAATAAATAATAATAATAATAAAAAGATCCCTTTCAGCAGCCACTGAAGGGCCTTTGGCTTTTCTGTTTGTTTTTATTTTTATTTTTGTGCTTTTAACAGAAAAGAGTTGGATTTCTTTTCAAAACATCATGTGGACATTTGCCTTGCCTCGCGTTGTCTGGAAGAGAAGAAAGGGAACTTCCAACCTCTTATTTTTCATTATTGCTTCACTGACTCATCTAAACATTCTCTTCTAAAGACAAAACAACAACAAGAAAAACAAGACCAACCGAAGCCATGCATGGGGAGAAAGGGAGGCAAAAAGGCTTCTTTATTAGTAAAAAAACAACCACATTCCGTCCAAGTGGTAAGCACTGGAATAATAAAATATGCCTAGTTTCATTTATGGTTTGTTACTTTTTCCTCTTCTTAACTTGAAGAAATCATGAAGTTCTATCAGTAAGGGGGGAAATCTGCCTCTTAAGAAATAACTTAGAGATCATTTTACATGAGAATGTTTACTGGACTACATCAAGAGATTTGTTGAAATTACTTTCAAAGTGACAAAATAATCTAGATTTATGAGTAAACGGAAATAAATATTTAAATGCAAGGAAGAGGGGGTAGAATAATATCTCACAAACCATTACCCAATCAACTAAGATTGAAGAAATTGGGAATTCAAACTTATGCTTTCAGAAAATAATGTTTAAATAAGCCATACAAATATCCTCAAGGCATACAAATTTTATTCTTTTTAGAAGCATGCCCCTAGAAATTTATATCTTGACTTTCTGATACAGAAATAAAAAATACATTGTCTATATTTGAAAAGTTTATGAAATTATTTCATCATTATTATCACAAATACCTGACTTTTTTTTACTTATTAGAGGACAGTCATTTTCCTAGGGTGAGTCTAAAAAAAAAAAAAAATCACTTTCAGCTATTGCTGGATTAACATGTTGAATAACTCAGCAACACTTCATTCCTTTTGGCGTATAAAAATTTTCTTACTAAATAAGATTACCCACTCACCTGTTTTCTATATGTGATAACCTCCAATGCCCTTTTAGTGAAGATCCTTGAAGAAATCTTTCAACAATTATATAATGAATTTTTTATCACATGATGCAACAGGAGGGAATTTACAAGTTAGTGTGCAGGATGGGCTCATAACGAGTTGGGTAGAGCAGTTCATAGACCACAGATTGCTTGCTTGTTAGAAGAACATTTACCCGTGGAGTGATATGAGTGAAGTTCTCTCATAGAGGTAACCACATGGGGCTTATCTAGCAAAGGATTGATAGTATTCAACCAACATGGGCTTGATGTTGGGCAACATTTCAAAATGGAGATCTATCAGTAAGTGGAATAGTCTCCCAAGGGAACTAATGGGAGTGTAATTGCCTTTCTCATTTAAAACTGAGCCAGACAAAGCCTTTCTGGAAAGAACCATGATATTATGCCATGGTGATGGACTGCACAACTCATGAGGTCTCTTCCATCTCAAATTTTATGACATGAAAAATAAAGAAACACATTAAAATTCATGCATTTTAGCACATACCCATCTATCACCTCAAAATAATTCATAACTGAAAGAAAAGGACAAATAATTTCTAAAATCTGTTACTAATCATAGGAAAGCACTAGTCTTAGGAAATGCTTTTTTAAGAACAGCCATCACCTGCAGTGATTATAATTAACAATACTGTATTGTATACTTAGAATTTTCTAAGAAGATGGGTCGTAAGTGCTCTTACCACAAAAAGAAAAAAAGGTAAGCATGTGAGGCAATGAATACATTAACTTGTGGTGATCATTTTGCAATGTATATGTATATCAAAACATCAAGTCATATACCTTAAATATATATGTGTGTGTGTGTGTGTTATGTGTATATATATATGTGTGTGTGTATATATATGTATATATATATGTAATCTTTATTTGTCAGTTATACCCCAATGAAGCTGCAACAAAAAGCTACCACTTAACTTATGGTACCTTTAGTTAACAGTTGGGAGGAATACCAGACAGCAAATCTCATAACTGGTATACCCTAAAAGACTCTATTTAAATAATAAAGTTATTAAACTAGTGTTCTTGGGGGCGGGGGAACTTCAGCTTTTTACAAGCTCTATCGTTGTTATTTCACTTTTTGTTACCCTAACTTTTCATAGAAAGCAAAACTCAAATATTGTTGAATATAAAATATGTTCAGTGGTTCTTTAAGTGTAGTCTAGCAACAACTGAGGAGACCAAGACCCTTTCAGGGTGTCCACAAGGTCGAAATTATTTTTATAAAGATACAAAGACATTATTTGCATTTCTCACTTTCAATCTCTAAGGATAAACTACATGATATACTCACAATGACCAGAAAAGCCTATTAAAATGCATATTTGTATGAGGCCTGATCTTCTCACATACTTAACCAAAACAACATATCACAATAGATTAAATGTAGAGGCAGATATGAGAATCCATCTTTTTTCTATTAAGCCAATTTGTAAAATTGTGTAAAACTTGGCTCATTATTTTTTGCTTTGAAAAATACAGTTATTTTCATCAAAAATGTGTTATTTAACACGTGATTGTTATTATTGTTATTTATAATCAATGTATATGTTAATATGTTAAATATTTCTACATTTTAAATTCTAATGTGATATTAATAACTATATATAATATATGTTATTATATATTATATAAAGGCATTCTAAAACCAAAAGTTTAAGAACAATTGACCTAGAATCTTCAAAAATTCTTGATCGATTTTATGTCTCTCAGGAGGTACTGCACTGTTTTTAGAAATGTAAGCAAAACTTCGAAAATGTTGTCTATCTTTGATGGCTTTACCTCCTTACTACTGAACTTTATCTTACTCCAATCAGTTTTTTCTCAAAAATAATATTTCAAACCACTCTTACAAAGCCATCAATGACCTTCATTTTACTCACGTAGTGCTTAATTCTCTCTCCTAATTTTAATCAGCTTGTCAATGCTATTTAAGAATTGACCTCTCCTTTCTTCACTTAGCTTCCAATCCACCACATTCTTCTACTTTTCCTCCTGCCTGAGAGGCTATTTTACTGACTCCAGATCTCTGCATGGCTTCTTCTTCAATCATTCATATCCTAACTCATGTACCATCTTTTGGAGAGTTCTTCTATGATCACTTTATTAAAAACTTTCACCTGATACTTTATCCCTTTATCCTGCTTTATTCTCTTCATAATTTTTATCAGTATCTGAAAGTATGTCTGTTTCCTTATTTACTGTCTTCCTAAATCCAAAGAGGGCAGAGACTTTGATTTCCTCATCACTTTTTCCTTGGGCCAGGAACAGAACCTGATTCATAGTGAACATGCAATAAATAATAGTGATGATGCTCATGATGCTGGAACACATCTTCAATAGGAAGTAAGCTTCTTCACGCCAAAACCATGTCTGGTGCATATTTTATAGGCAGCATTGAACACTATGCCTAGGATATAATATAATATTAAACAAGTATGATGAAAGAAAGAAAGAATAAATCTTAACAATGCAATGCTTAATGCTTACAAAACACTTTCATACCCATTATTCTAGCTAATAATCACAATAACTCCCAACAATAGATGAAATTGCTTTCCCTATTTTTTATTTTTAAAAACTTGTACTGTATATTAAATCCCACACTCTTTTTTTAAAGAAATAATGCAATAAATGAGTAGATAAACTTTCTAAAAGTTAAAAAAAAAAAAAGCAAACAGAACTGAAAATGTTTTCTTAATGATCTAATCTTCTATATTCTGGAATAATAATAATTTTAAAAAAACCTCTAGGATTACTAAAGAGTAATAAAGAAATGGAGAAAGTGCCAAAATTAAGAAACTAAAATAGATTTTAAGCTTTGCTATGTTTATATTCATCATTCAGAGGGCTCGAGTGCCCTAATTGAGAAATTGTGTAAATTATTATCCATGGTATACAGATTGCTTAAAATTTAGCTGAGTCACAAAAGACATCATAGGATCTGTCTAAAAGCAGTTGGGTATTTTTCAAGTCAATGCAGATTCCTTTTATATATTTATTAGGCTGGGGAGGGGGTGAAAACTGGGAGTGGCAACGATGAGCGGACCGTCTCTGCTTACCTCATTCTATCAATGTGGTGAACTTGAGGCTAGTGAGACAGCAGCTTCCTCAGCTGAAAATGGGACATTCCTTGCCCATGTTCTGATCACCAAATACAGTCTATGTTCAGAATCTTAAAAAATCCATTTAGTTTTTCTTAAAAATATCTCTTAGAGACAGCTTTGCCAATGATGAATTAATGGCACATCCCTTTTAGAAAGTGAGGGCAATTGACCTACTTTATCAAAGGAAGCATATGTGGATGATGTAGCAGATATATCAGGAGCCCTTCTGCCAACTGGGCATCCAGGAAAATGTGACCTGGGATTAAGCCAAACACAGCGTTACCATGCTGAATGTGTTGCTATGATTTTTTGTATCTCTCTCTCTCTGTCTCTTTTTTTTTTTTTTTTTTTTTTTTTTTTTTGTCCCCTGGCCACTTCCCAAAAACACAGATTTAGTTCCAGTGTGTTCACTTTTTGGGAAATGTAGACAAGATTAAATCTTTTGGGTCTGGCTTCATGCAGAGTGGACAGACTTCTGGCTTGAGTTTACTGTAGCACTTATACTTTGTACATGAGTTTGGGAGCCCTTAAGCATTTAGTGCATTTAAAATAAATCAAAAACAAGTAAATAATTCGAGTTCATCTTCCTGTTACTTAGATTGTTCAATAAGAAGTTTATGATTTTTAAAGTGAAAGTATTAGTGTTCAAATTTAAGTCTTTTGGTACACGTCTCCATAGCTTCAGAAAGAGGATTTGAGAAGATTATGGAGATCATATGCTTTCCTTGATATGTTTAGAGTGCCAAAGAAGAGAAACAGAAACAGGATATTCCCTTCTACGATGTGAAATAAGTTACATTTCTATGTAATATTTTTATAAATTTAATTTTAAAATGACCCGGAAATCTAGCCTTCTACTTATAAATAAGTTTTCAGAAGATATTTACAATCAGTAAAACATTGCTGCAAAACACTAAGCAGAATCGAGAAGACAGTAATCCTTGACTTCTAAGTTATCTCTACTCTTGACTTCCGTTCCCCAAACCTTCAGTTCACCCAAAAGCATGTCTCTTTTTGCAATTTTATGCAAGCCTAGAGTCTGGCTCTGACTACAAGGCAGGAAATCCATATGTAACATCCAGAGAGGAAGGGTAAAAAACAAAACAATCACAAAAGACTTTTGTTTTAAATCTGATATTTTA
The DNA here is from genome assembly GCA_003508835.1 of Eonycteris spelaea. Lineage (NCBI taxonomy): Eukaryota > Metazoa > Chordata > Mammalia > Chiroptera > Pteropodidae > Eonycteris > Eonycteris spelaea. The sequence continues at coordinate 4,650,433 of PUFA01000046.1, read as the reverse complement.
CAAAGTTTATTGAAGGAAAGGGTTGGATTATATTTTTTTGTTTGTTCTGTTTTAAAACTGCCTGTTCCCAAGTAGATGATGAGCACTGAGTTGAGGTGAGGACAAATTGGCTCTCAGCCTACAAATTCTTCCCTGTTACACACAAAGGGAATTTCAGAAGGATTTGGAATTCTTCAGATCTTTAGCTTAAAGGCCATGGGTGGAACCCAGACACGCAACATTCAGCTGAGTGTTGCTAATTAAGTGCTTGCAAGTAACCTCAGTTGGCCATAGTATTTCACAGGGGAGAAAACAGACACCATAAGATAACTGAAGGAGAAAGAGGGATGTCTGCAAAAGCTTTCTGGAAACTGGAGATGCTGGTTTGGAACACCTATTTCCCTGAAGGAAAGGACATTAGCCAACCTGGAAATCTGGGTCAGAGAAGGAATCTTTAAAGTCCACATGTAGTAAAAGGGCAGAATTGAGAAACATGATAAAATGGTTCTACTAAGTTCATGAACCACAGTCAAGCAAATCAAGTCAAAATACTGAGGTTTTTTACTCAGTAGTTTACAAAAGTGTTCAAGCTGATGAGTTTGATTTCATTCTCCTTTAAATTGAAGCTTATGTAAATATTAACTCTAATTCCTCCATAGTTAGGGGAAACAAAATCTCAGTTTGGCCGGGTCAGTTTCTATTTATACTAGAGTAATTATTAAAAGTACCTCTTTATATCTCAAAAGAATTGCAATTTGGATGATAAATTACATAGTCACTCTTTTTGTGACCAATGACTAACAACACTTAGATGGTTTTCAGTATATATTATAGTGTAATAATTAAAGAGTCACTGGCAAGTCTACTAAACCAAATTGTATCAAAAAAATTCTTAAAAGGACAATAAAAGTATAGAATTCAACATTTAGAACAAATTTAAAACAAATTAATTCTCTTGTGAGGCTGCCAAAACAAGGTAATAAGTTATCTTAAATTATATAAGTTGAAGTCTAACATTTAGAACTAGGAAAAATACTGGTATTTCTTTCTGTGCTTTCAGGTAGCATCTCAAGTACAGTATTTGATTCTAAGCATAACTTCTTGAGAAGGATCAGTAAATTGAAGCACATTCAGGAAACAGCAATTAGGATAGAAATATTTTAGGGAGCTATGGCTTAAAAGATATGGTTACAAGAACTAACAAAAGATACCCTAAAAGAAAAATAGCTGTTAAGTCCTGCTAGGTGTTCCCAAATACTTAAAGATGTATCATATGGAGGAGAGTAATGACTTACTCTATAAATCTTTAGGTTAGTATATAAGTTAAAGTTAAGCAGCAATAATAATCTGTTCAGTATGAGAGAAAACCTTCTGACTAATAAAACCTTCCCAAATGGAATGAGATATCTTTGAAGATAATAAACATTGATAGAAGTGTTCAAGCAAATGCTAAATGACATCTCAATAGAGATTTAATAGGGTAAATTAATACATCACATAGGAGTTAGGACTGAAAGATCCTAACCTCGTTACAAACTCTATATACTAATGTTCTAATAAAATGGTGGGCCCATTATTCGGAAAACCTCTACCATGGTATTAATCACCTTCACCCTGTGTTTTAAAGGGTCTTTAAATTGGTCACATGTCTCTTCTTTATAGTAAATATAATAATATGGCACATTTATTTTTTTCCAGTCTATCAGTTATCAATACCTTTGTCTGGATCAGGGAGCTCATTAGAAATGTAAATCCCTGAGGTGTCTAGCACAAGTATACTTCACTAAAATCTCTGGGAAGGTATCCATGAAGCTATAAGAAATACATATTCTGGAATGACCTACAATCTGAGTCTGTCCTACCTACCACATTTAGTACCAACTGAAAAGTCTCGGAACCATTCCAGAGTCATTTTCATCCATGAAAACTTGAAATAGATAATGCTATCTCAAATACTATTAATGTTTCTTGTTTGAAAACTGCATTAGGCAATTTTAAAATGCATATGACAAAAACCTAACCAAAACAAGAAAAATATTGGCTCAAAACACTAGAAAGTTGAAAAAATGGAGCTGAATTCAACCATGATCTGGCAAGTCCTCTGTCATCAGGATCCTGTTTTTCATTTTTCTCCTACTTGCTTCCTTCTGCTTGAACCCTTTCCCCAAACGGTTCTCTTAATGTAGCACGAGATGGCCACAGCATTCTTACAGTCAAGTTTACTGAAAAGTAGTGAGCATCTTCTACCAAGAGCTCAGAGAATGAAAATATTCTCACTGGCCTGATTTGGGTCACATACCCACCCATGGAGACATGGGGATAAGGATACTAGTCCTATTCTAGCCATATGGACTAGCAGAATTATTATGAAAAGATGAGTAAGCACCATATGCCCACTACAAAGGGAACAAAAGAATAGAAGGAAACTACAATCATTTTCTATTTTATTCTCCAACAGGACAGCCTTTTCATGATAATACTTATTAGCAACTGACCCCAGCTCTGGTGTCATGGTATAAATTTATAATCTCTGCCAGAAACTAGAACAATGCATTAGGAAAATCCACACTCTGTGAACATATGCAATTGGTTTCTATGGATTTATATTCTAAGAATATGACTATACATTGTATATAACTCATCACTGGATCATACTACCTATTACCCTGACTTGGAAAGTTCCTGATAGGAGTGCCTCTCCATCTTGCATAATTCTGGGCTCTCCTCCAAGTGGCTCATTAACATGGTGAGTTACAGGTCTAGATTAAAATGTCCCTTCCATAAAAGACAACATGGGAGTTTACAGACACAAATATTAAGGAATGAAGCACACATAATTGAGGTGAAAAGGACTTTCGTAACTCTTAAGGTTTGGGATTTAACTCCCTGGTCGAAAGCCAAAAGGAGCTGAGTACATAATTCTTTATTATAAAATCCTCAAAAACTAAGGTCAGATTCAATTCAAATGAAATTATCGCTGCTTAGTTCAGTAGATTTGATTTAACTCCCTTCCTTGATTTTCACGTAACTGATTAATTTCCTTTTCAGTTGCTTTTCTGGAGCCCCCATGCCTGCCACCTTTTTATAAATTCCTTTGATTGGTTCATTAAGTTAACAGCTAATTCTTGCCCTGAACGTCAGGCTCTTAAGAGAACCCTGGTTACCTTTTCCCTCGACAACTTAATTGGAGACAAGGGAATTCTGAGCCACTCTCATTTCAGGGACCTTTAAAAACCCCAAAGAAAAGAGATTTTAATGGGCTTAACTACCCACTATCAAAGAGAACATAGGTACCTCTGTCCTTCATAAGAAAGAGATCACAAATATGTTTAAACTTCCACGCATCCACTCCAAAACAGAGGAATTCGTGATTAACAAACTAGATAGCAGAAAGATGTCTTTATTCTGCAGAGGAGGAAAGAAATGAAGAGAAAAAGAGGGAGAGAAAGGAGGTTTGAAAATGGTGTAATAAATATTTTCAAGATAAATGCTTAAAGTTGGAATATTTGGCAAAGTGATTATCTTCAGCAGAAATAATTAGCTGGAAAATTTATACTGCTATATGCTGTATAATGCAAAAGCCTTTCATGTGATTTTCATGGAATACCTTACCGTAATCACCTAAATAGAAAGTAATAACTTATCTCACCATGCAACTTAATAAATCCTATGCAACCCTTTGATATCACTTAATGGATCTGCCAAATAATTACTCTTCCTAGATAATAGATCTTGTTGCAAAATCTTGGAGCTGCCAGGGAAAATGATTTCCTGTGTATGTGGAACATAATATTATATATTTTCCATGCTGCCCCTGCAGTTCCCAAGGGATGGGGCTTCCAAAGAGAATTTTTTTATATGGGTTGTGAATATTTTTTTTTTTTAATTTGTTTGGAAAGGGTCAACGTTAAGGACGGGGACTTTTTTTCATTGATCTGCATTTACTTGTTTGACACAGTTGACTCATGATTGTGTAATTATCTCTTAGAGTGTTAAACGTTAATGTAAAATGGTACTGTATTTCCAAGCCAAATGGAATTTTTATGAGGCCATACAATCCTTCCTGGCTTTACTTTTTGTTTAATGGTCACGCTGTAGCAAACAGCAATGTGCAATATAATAGTTAAACTATCTCTTAATTATTGCATCTGGTTTACCATATCCTGCCCATCTAGTATGTTTTAATTGAAGGGCAGAAAAGATCTCTGGTTGATCATTGATGGTTTTAAATTGGCACATAATGATAATACTGAGTTCTGGAGGGAGTTCTTCCTAAATCTCAGCATATGTCTTTATGTTAAACAATTAAACCACATCTGGAAAGATAAAGCAGATCAGTACATTCCTCAGTGGACTCTATGAGAAAACTGATTCAGTGGGCGGAATTCTTGTTACCAGAAAGAAAAAAAGAGAGAGAGAGAGAGAGAGAGAGAGAGAGAGAGAGAGAGAGATAACCTTGAACTAGAGAGAATTTGCAATTTTTTTTTTTTTTTTTTAGAAAAAGGAACAGGTGTTTGAAGGAAAATTCCCACAATGAAATAGTTTTATATTGGCAAGGGCATTTCAGCAATAATGAGGAGATTTCATGCATTTTATGCAAGGGCACCAGGGGGAATTAGTAACAGAAGAATATAAAGATTTTATTTCAGGAATGTATATTATTATTAGGATTTGCCAAGTCTCATGTACAAGTTAGTTGAACAAGGACTTACTTAGCATTTAAAAGAGAACTTAGAATATGTTTAGAAAGAGTTAATGTGCTGTTCACATTGCCTGAGGCAAATCAAACTGAAAGTTACACTTGGGCACGTATTTCCAGGTGAGAGTTAAGGGGAATTTTCGTCAGCCCCAACATCTTCCTTGGGTAGAAAACGGCCAACACTGTCTATCCCCCTGTCTCTAGTCTGTCACCTTGAATTCCTTCTGACACATTCCTCTGGGATGCCAAAAGAGAACTTTCCTCAGATAGGTGCTTATCTCATCACTTCCTTGCTGAAAAACCATTAAAGCCTTCCCATTTCTCCCCTTAAATAAATAAATAAATAAATAAATAAATAAATAAATAAATAAATAAATAAAAATCCAAATTAATGTATCTGACAGTCAAATTCTCCATAATCTGCCTCTACACTATTTTTCTGGGCTTATTTTATTATTGCTTTCCATAGGAATTCAGTTTGCTAGCCTTACTGGTTTATTCTGATTCCTCAAACATCTTTTGTACTTCCTTATTTTAGTGGCAAAATTTGCCTTGCCCAGAATGTCTTTTCTTCACTCTTAACTAAAATCTCTTCTAATTTTGAGACCTAACTCAAATACACCTGTCTAGAAAAAAAATTTCTAAGTACTCCAGTTTAAAGTGACTCCCCCTTTCTAAACAACTCCAGAATAAACATGTTTATCATTTTTTATTTATATCTATTTTTTGTTTTATGTGCAGGTGGCTTAAGTACCCAAATTGACTATAAGCATCATGTGTTTTAGAATTTTGTCTTATATTTGGGAATGCCCACTCTCTCACAACTACTCCATATTCTTTCACACAATAGGTACAACTTTTAAAATAATTGACAAACCCTCGCAAATGCATTTATTTTGAAATTAATGCCCCCTTCTGAGATTAAACAATAAATGTGAGATGTATCCTGTCTTAACTTTCTAGGGCTTCCATAACAAAATACCACAGATTGAGTGGCTTAAACAACATAAATTTATTTTCTCATAGCTTTGGAGGGTGGAATTTAAAAATCGATGCTTGGAAGGTTTAGCTTCTTCTGCGGTCTCTCTCCTTGGCTTGCAGATGACCACATCCTTGCTGCGTTTTCACACGGTCTTTTCTCTGTCCATGCACATTCCTGGAGTCTCTTTGAGTGTTCACATTTTCTCTTCTTATAGGGACGCTAGTCAGATTGGATTAGAGTCTACCCTAAAAGCCATATGTTAACTGAATTACCTCTTTAAAGGCCTAATCTCCAAATGCTGTCACATTTTGAGGTACTGAAGGTAAGGGCTTCAACATGAATTTGGAAAGATACAATTCAGTAAATCGCATATACTATACAATAGTCTTAGCTGTTTATTCTATATGATGTCTTCTGCTGCATTTTTAAATAGTTGCACTTGTCAGAAGTTTCAAATAGAAGGATTAAATTTAATGGGTCCCAGCACAAATCAAAAGGCCTAGACTTTGAATTCTAAATCTGAACCTCAAAGAGCATTCTCTCCCCTTTTCTCTTCACTGGGTTTAATTCCATATGTGCTCAACATTCATTGCTAGTGTACTTTTTCTTCAATTTCTCATTATCAAATTTTACTTTCAGAAAAGGAACCAATGGAAATTAGAATGTAAATAATCAGTCAATTAAGTGTCCTTCAGATGCAACCAATAGAAACCCAAACTAAACTTTCTTAAACATAAGGCAGGTTTTTTTGATTCATGTAATTTAAAAATAAAAATGATAGTAAAACAATAGGTATAGATGAATCTAGGAGTTTAAATAAAGGCAACAGAACCTGGTTTCTCTCTTTCCTTCTCACAGCTTTATCTCCTCTGGACTGACTGCATTCTCTGATATGACTCGTCTTGAACTTTAAAAAAAAAAAATTAAAATTAAAATGACTCTAGTACCACAAACAGTATGTTGGACCCACAGAAGCCGAACAAAGTACTGAGATACAAGCCTCCACTGAGCGAGTATAATCCAGCCTTGGACTACATGAACCTGCTCGGCATGATCTTCAGCATGTACAGCATGATGCTCAAGCTGAAGTAGTGCGTTCAGGTTGCTGTCTACTGCTCCTTCATCAGCTTTGCCAAATCCCGGAGCTTTGAGCACACTAAGCAAATGAGTAACTTCATGGTGTCCATCTCTGCTGTGTGATTGTACCTGCAGAACCCTCAGCCCATGATGCTCCCTGGTGATGTCAGCATAAAGAGGTCATATCCTGGACCGCTTTTCCCCCTCCCCTTAGGCCTGGTCCTTGTCTGCTCAGCTGCTGTCCTGGGCTTCCCTGGGTGAGGTAGCCACAGGGTTCACAGCCTGGTAGGAGGAACCTGGCTCTTTCCCTGAGATTCCACTTCTGAGGCAGATGGGGGAGTAGCCTAGGCCTACCCTCCTGCCTGCCTTCCCCACCCTCCTTGCTGCTGGAGAATATGCTGTCCATGTTTCTAGGTGTATCCACTCATTTTCCTATTGAAACCAGTTAATAATAAAGTTTTGCATTCTGAAAAAAACAAAAATGGCTCTAGTACATTAGCATATGTCTTTTCAAGTTAAGTATTGTTGCCTGGTAGCTGTTCCTGAGACTCAAGACTTTTCTTACTAGAACGGCTCAGAATACGTCCTCATTTCTAAACTAATTCTTTCAGGGAAGGAGACATGAAATGTGAAAAGGCCAGACTTGAGTCACATGTGCCACACCTGGAGGTGCATGTGGAGCCCCTGCAGATAAACACAAATTAATGATGGGAAAGGATTATTCTCCAAAAGGAAATCAAAGTGTATTTTTTTTTTAACAAAAAGAGGGGCTACAGTAGAATGGCAGTCAAAATACAGAAAAATTCCACAGCAATATGTGAACTTAAATCTACCACCCTTTTTGATAGTAGTGACAGAGCAGCAGGACTCATTAAATCAAGGCAAAGAAGATTTTGAATAAAGGTTCTCCCTTGTACCCCTGAAGTTATACCATATAGACAGCTAGTCTTGTTCAGTTGCCCCCAATTGTGTCCACTTATAAGAACAAATTTATTCTATTTCCTGGTGTCCCCATTCTCAATGTTTCTCTAAAAGCTAGAGTTGGGGGTAGAGTTGGAATTTATGTTACTGAAGATTCCTAATAAAAGGACAAAGCAATTTAAAAATGGAAAGCCACATTCAAACTCTTATTAATAACTGTGTCTCTGCTGAGCACATGTAGAGACAGATAATGAGATTCATATAAAGAGTGGTCTATAATTGGATCCAGATGTGAAGGAATTGACAGACATCCACTAAAGGGAATCTGTACAAAATAACCAAGAAACAAATGGAATTGCAACGTGAAGGTTTATGAAGAATGATGGGCTGAACAACTACAAAGCCATTCAGGTGGCTTTTAGTCACACACTTGAAGAAATTTATTATTGCACTGAGCATTACTACAGAGCAATGTGGTAAAAAACCTATGATGTTCCCTGCAGAAAGAATACAATATGGGACAGAATCTTCAATAAGGGCATTTTAAAGAGTTTAACTATTCTAGAGATGCCACCCTTTTTATTCATCAGCTGTGTTTAATATTAATTCCACAGTATTAAAAAAGAAACTCCATCATTTTTGAATCTCCATTTTATACCTGTGCTAAGTGGGGATATCCTGTAAACATTGCTAAAAACCTAAACTTGTCTCCACTTAAGAGCAGAAATCTAACTAGATGTTTGCCCAACAGGGGTCCAAATGGATGTGTTTCATCCCTCATGTAACTATAACCAGGTGTTAGAAGTAGACAGCGGTCACTATCAAAACCACACACATGTGGTATCAAAATCAATAAATGCAAATACATACACTCATAATACTTGAGATAAAAGAGAATTATGTGGTTCTCATAGAGCATTTTAAACCTGAAATCTATCTTCTCCATCACCATTCCATAGTCATTTTCTGAATAGGAAAAGAATGCTTCAAATAGAGAAAATGCCATAAGCAAAGTGCCTGAGTCAGTAAAGCTTTGTGAATTTGAGGAAGTATAAAAAAATCTGAAAGGGTTAATTATAAAGAGAAAAGGGAGAGTGATAGACTGGGGACCAGACAGAGCCATAATTATAAATTAATGGATATGTTTTTCTGGCTTGCATGAGTGAACTGTGGCATAATTTTCCAAAATAGAAATGACTGTGAAAGAGACAGCATGGGTTTAAGGGGGAAAAGACATATTTCAAATATATAAAGTTTAAAATGTATGTGAACCACCCAATTAGAAATGTTAAGTAAGATATGAAAGTCTGGAGATCAGGAGAAAAGTTTAGCTACAGACATAAATTTAGAAGTCATCACTGTAAAGATGACATTTAAATGTAGAGAAATTGATGAGGTCCTCCACTGAGAGAGCGAATAGCTAAAGAGGATGGTACAAGATGAGGCAGAAATCAGAAAGGAGGTTGAGATGGAGTGATCTATGGGGTGTAAGAAAAGGTAGAAGGATGTGACAACTGAAACCAAAAGAACCTTCATTAGATTTTAAGCTCCACTAACACTAGAGTTTACATATTAATGTGAACCAGTGAATTCTCAGAACTTAATACCTGACATATGTTAATTTTCAATAAATACTCGTTAAACAAAAGAATGGTAGAACAATTATGTTCAAGAAGTTATAAAACCTAGTCTTTATTTCATCTTGCCTCCATAAAAGTTGGAGAAAGCAAAAATACAAGAAACAAAAGGGATGCCTAAATTACAAGGGTCCTTTACTTCAAGGTAGAGTCAGGAACAAGAATGGAACCTTGGAGCCAGAGCACAGTCACTGTTGTCATGCCAAAATGTGCCAGTCTGGCTGGAGATAGACAATAATATATAGCAGTGCTAAGCAACCAAACTAGGGAGGTGCACGTGGCAATCAATCTTGCTTTAGTAAAATTAATATAACTCTCTCAAAGACCAATCAGATTCAAGGCCTTCCTGCCCTCCTCCTCCTTTTTCATGTCCTCTCTCTTTTCTTTCTTATCATCATAAACATTTATGGAACAATTATGGTGTACCAGCACAGTCTTTTAAATACTATGCATAGAGTATGCCATATAGCCCTCACAACAACTCTAAGAGGCATGTACTATTATTATTCTCGTTGTGCAAATAAGTTATTAAGGGTTATAGTTTGTTGAAGGTCATAGCTGACCTTCACAATTGGTTTCACAACTGAGCCTCAAAGTCTACTCTTTCAAACACCAAAGTCCCTGCTGCAGTACTTTATACAGACACCTGGTCAATGAGATTTCTCTGCTGCTCTCTTCTCACACATTTCATTCTATAGTAACCCACTTCTGGTTTTCCCATTTCCTTGGACATGAGGACGTAAGGTCAGCCTACTACATAGATCAATTATGTGATGTGATTTCTGAGAGATTGGGAAGGCTCAGATGTCCTAAATTCTCAATGATTGATATATATTTTATTTTTTAAGTTAAGATTTTGGATTACAAGGTTAATTGCAAGGTTGCCGAAGAAAGGTAATACCTTCATTGCTTAAAAAGTTAGTATGGGTGAGAAAAATCTGAGAGCAAGTCATGATGAGTAGGGAAAAAGGAGACACAAGAACAGTAAGTACTTGATAAGGTAAAGATGTAGAAGATGAAAAATAGGAAGACTAGAGACATAAAAGAAAGTGTTTGATATGGATTTAGCAAATAAATGAATAAATAAAAGATAACCTTGAGCCACTTCTCAAGTTTAGCCCACTGGGAACTCTGTTTTTTCTTGTGCTCAATATTCTTTCTGGCAGAGTGACAGACTAAGGAGTCTCTCTGCTATCAGCAGTGCCCTTCAACTTAATGAACTGGGAAACACTGATGAATGGTGATTCTCCTCCGGTATGAAAGCTAAGGAAGTAATTGCCAGGTGATCCACTACTTGCATCATCTTTGATTCCACTGAGCTGAACATTGTTCTGTTCAAAGAGATTATCAAATGATTTTTTAGTAGTTTGAGGTTCAATAAAGTAAAATACATTTTTTTTCCTCCAGCACTTTCTCCTTAGTTTTTGTGATCAAATATGCCAAAGTAAAACTAATTTGTGGGACTTATTAAAACAGGGCACTGAAGACACAGAGTAGCTAGTTGGATCAGGTTTCTAACCCACCAAAGTCCTAAAAGTTTGAGGGTCAAATCCAGATACCAAGAAGCACAGACATAGAGTCTGTATTAATTTGGAGACTATGATGATAGTGGGTCACAGCTGTGGAAACAGGTAAGTTTAAGAATGGACTAAAGACAAACTAGAAGCACCCACTCTCCACCCCACTCCTAACTCCCTCTTCACTAGGGTTAAAAGCTGCTCACTTACTCTCTTTTTCATGAAGATGACTATCTTCATGTTTGTATAATATTGACAGGGACAAATATTATACCTGGGAAGTGATAATGAAATTAACTAAGAATGGGGATTGGATGGTAAAGTTTGGAGAAAAAAATTAATTTTACACATGCTTAATATCAATAGAGCATTAACATGAAGATTTCCAGTGGACACATGAGTCTAGAGATTTAAAAAGGTGCTTGGGGTGGACATAGAGATTTGAGGATTATCATCATATAATCAAAACAAAAAAATTATAATTAATATCACTCTAGTCTAGCTCTCTCAGACTCAAAATCCAGTCATTCTTGCTAAACTTATCAGATACTAGACCTAATTATGTTCCATTTCCTGTGTCTGGATCCCTGCCCTATTCACAGTGCCTCAGCTCCTCTTTTAGTTTCCTACTTCATTTATTCTAAGACTGGGATAACTTCCCTTATTTTTGTTTTTTTTGTTTTGTTTGTTTTTTTTGTTTTATTTTGTTTTTCCTAGTCCCTTCCTAGTTTCCTCTTAACTCTGCTTTATGATGGATAAAGATTGACTCCCACACCTGTGCCTGGTATAATCTGCCTATCATTGCAGTGTGGGTGTTGTGTGGCCCTTGCTGCTACAGATTTCTATCTGCGCATCACTGCTGAGCCACTAGTGAGGCTATTTCCAAGGTCTATCTCTAGAGCTGTCTGTCCTCCAATTCTATGTTCACTGAACTGCCAAACAAGGAATATATTAATTATCTTATAAAGACTTAACCCACAGTATCTCACCCAGCTATGACCATCATATGAAAAAATATATATATATATATTATATGAACATAGGTTCGGTCTCTCTGAATCATCTCATTCGGTCTGTTTTGTTTTTTCCTCTCCATATGACACTCTATAGCCCTTATTCAAATTCATCTATTCTCATCACCTTTCCTTGACTCTGTCTCCCACATCCTCTGTAACTATAAAGCACCTTCTTCCCCTTGGGGCTTTTGGTAAGCATACTTAGCTCTTTCGTTTGTGGCTACCACTTAAGTTTGGAATTCCCAGAGAGAAATCTGCATGCAGTTAAGTTTATTGGGAGCACTTTAGGGAACAATGCTTGTAAGGAATTGAGGAAGGCAGGACTGGCTGAGCTTCTTTTGTCCCTGGGCTCATCCCTGTGGTGAGAAGGTGGTTAGTGAGGGTTCCATTTAGTCAATCAACTTATGTGAACAGTTCATCCCCCGAGCTTTCTCTTAGTAAGAGGGAAAAGGTGGTGACAACATTTGTTTTCACTGAAGGATGTGCAAGTCTAATTCACATCTGCTGTCACTACCTGATGGTAAAGTCATACCCAAAGTCTAATGATTCAACTCTAAATAAAAGTTTTAGCACCATCAAGTAATTCTTATAAGATTGAAGGCTCATTGTATATTTTTCGTGATACTTCTCATTGATTTATTTGTAAGTTTGTAAACATCCAATGATGATATTAACATCTTAGCCCTTTTTGTAAATTCAGACAGTCTACACTCCCTAAATATACGTTATTATTCCAGTGATGTAACGGGTAAGCTTAGCCTAGTTCCTTTTTTAATTACTCTATTTCACTTTGCCAAAATTTTAAAAATCTATTTTAAAATATATCAGAACTCAGTCCAAAATATAAGCTATTCACCTGTAAAAATAGGGTTGAGGGGGTTTTGGAAAAATGCAATTATACTTTTTAAGACACAAAAAAACTTTAATTGCTCACTTTATTTTTCTAAGGTCTCTGAAAACTCAAAAGAGGGGCTAAACAGATTCTGGACTTTATAAAAGAAATTAACTTCTCAGATTAATATATCGTTTGCCAAGTTTCAGTTTAGAGTGAATTTTTACAACCAAGTTATAAAACTCCTGAAAATACCATGGGGACTAAGAATGTAAAAGCTCAGAGAACTCCAATATATCTGATGATAACCTAAGAGCCAAAAACACATGGTGAGATTACTATCCCAAATGGTGAAAAAGGGACAGAGTGAGTTTATATGGTGAAATAAATGATATATTTTATGGTGTTCATATATTTTGAAAGGCATGCCATAGGGTATTCTGTAAAACTTTATTTGGATCTGTGGGAGACTGAATGACTCATTGACTGGTAATGGGATACAGAGCTCTCTGCTTCGGGGCCACCAGTACAAATCTTGCCTGGGAAGAGAGTGATATAAAATTGTTACAATGGATCAATCTTTGCATAATCCTCCCTCATCATCTACCCCTGCACTCCTCACTCTCCACACCTTCCCCAGGCCTCCAATTGTGGGGACAAAAGATCTCATTTATAACTGAAAGAAATATCAATGTTTAATAAAACAAAAATTGATGTTTTTCATTTTTTTCTCCAAATTATTCAAAAAATAATTTGTGGAAACTTTAACAAAGACATTAAGAAACCAATGTCATATATCACAATTTATTAGCAAGCATTCAATAGACCTCCTTAGTGCTTAAAAATCAGCACAAAATACAAGGATAATGTTCATCTAATAAAAACTTATGCAAAGAATGAAGAAATAACTGAACTATTTAAAAGAATTAGAGAAAAAGGAAACTCACATTCACTGAGCACAGGGTATGGATTGTACATCAGCTAAGTACTTCTATTTACATGACAATTCTCATGATCCTCTGAGAAATATGTATTTTATTTACATGTTGACAATTGAGGATACTGAGGCTTAAAGAAATTAAGTTATTCAACACTACACAGCTTGGAATAGATAAGGCTTAGAATCAAACAAAGATTTGTATGATTCTGAAGACTGTCTCTCTGTTTTAGCCTTTGGTCTCTGAGGGTGTGCTACAGACATAAAACTTACCACAGCATGTCCCCATCAAACAGAAAATATACTGCCAATGAATCTCCACTATCTAGTTTTCCGAATACAAGTGTTCTGCTCTTCAACCTGATTCTAAATCCCCCATGGGAGCACATCCCATAATGGCAAAACATGCATCTCCATTTTATTAATGGAAACACTCCTCGTAGTGACAAATCTAGCATTTATGACACCCAGCCCCCTTTCCCTTTAGGACAACATTATTTTTAGGAATAATTAAGAGATGAATAAATAATAGCAATAGGGAAAAAAAAAGAATTGCAGAGAAATGTTTCTTTTATTGAAAATTTATATATATATATATATATATATATATATATATATATATATATATATATATATATGATTATGTAGGCAATTGTTCGGTAACTGTAAGTAGAACTTAATGAAACTGAAATATATGCAAAAAGCACAATTTAGGTAAATACTAAGTTGTACCATTTATGTAACATTGTAATTTTTATCTGTCCTTTAGCATTAAAACAATTGAAAATTTAAAAAGAATTAACTTAAATTTTAAAGATACTATTCAATTGAAGTAAAAGTTTTTCATATGAACTAAAATTTACACTTCCAATGAAAACTGTGTGCTTCATGTTTTACCTTTTAAACATATATTTAAAACTTCAAGCGGTCACATAGGATGACAGAATTGAAGGTATTCGAATTCTATTTCCTTATTTTTGAACTTCATCACCACTTATTTCAAATCTACTCTTTAAAACACAAGAGGAACACATAGTGCCATAGGAACTGAAGACACAAATAGTGCCTGAACATTTTGAATCCTTAACAAACTTCGCAAAACAAGCCCTTACAGCTGAGTCCATTGGGAAAAGAACTATATAACCGGGGGTTTATGCCATTAACTTCCACATAGAGAACAATGTTTATTAAAGCACAAGCAATAAAAATGTGCTAATTTGATTGCTTAGAACATAGATCAACAAAAAAAAATTTTTGAGAGAGAAATATTTTGTTACTGACATTGTCTAGAATTGCCAACACATGGTTATAATGAAAACCAACCTACTTTTAGTTTCATTATTGGTTTTAAGTTCTCCACAGTCCAGGAACCCAGGGAAGATCACATTCACTGTCCTCACTCTTGGTGTGCCACTAGCTCAGGTGCCTGTTCAACATTAACTCACCAAAAATGGCTACAATGGGATGCTATCTCTTCTAAGGCCTGGGATATTTAAGTCTTCCCGTAAAGCAGAGATGAACTCTTTGTGGAAATCTTTCTTCATGGGAGAAATATTAATTTTTCTGACACTATGTAACACTTCCATCAAGTGCTCATTTGAAACTACATGTCCTTAGTCACCACCCCCAGTAACAAAGGATAAAAACATGTGGCTGCTTTAGGGTTTTTTATCATCTTGGTACTGTGTCCAAATTGCATCTGAGACAACATGGCTACATAATAACATGAATAGGGTAATAAATATCAGATGACATAGCCAGTCATCTGACATGAGAACAGCTCCAGCAATTGTCCAAGCTTTTATATTACTATTAACATTTCATGTTAAATAAAACTTATACCTTAATTTGGACATGTTTGTCAGCTATTTTTCTGTAAATCACACCCAGCACAATCAAAAACAGAGGGGAGGGATAACATAAAAGTTCCGTAACATAAATCAACAAATAAACAGAGATTAATTCCATAATCTATAAAACATAGCCGTGTGTCTGTCGCCAATATCAACACTGTGACTAGAGGTACAAAGAGACAAGAGAGTTGCATAGAAAACTATAATACCAAGTGAAAACCTATGATTAGGAAACAGGAAACGGGAAATTAACAATAGGCAGTCAGAAACAAAACTTAACTAAATTTGTCCAAAACTGTATTTCTTGCAGTTATCTTTAAAACCCCATACTTGAACTGACTTTGTTCTATTACATAGGAAAAGCACAACTTTGTACTGAACATAGAGAAGCTAAACGCATCTCAACAGGAACAGGAACCAACAGAAAGAAGCAAGTCCCTTATTCCTACGCCAGCCTGCTAGCCTCTATCTAGGAATTTATTATAATTATATAATTATTCGTTTACTATATATCCCCTTCATAAACCTTTAAGTTCCATTACTGTTTCGTCTACCTTCAAATCTTTAGTTCTGGCACACGGTAAGGATAAATTCAGGAATAAATGAGTGAGACAGACCTATTCACTTAACCAAACTACATGAGAGTTGGAGAAGGTGTTGGAAGGTAAGAAAAGGTTTCACCTGGCAAGAATTTTAGGATAAACAAGAGTTTTCCTAACAGATCATTAATAATTATGCGTTGATAAGTTTTGTAATAATTATATGATAATAGATTTGTAGATTTCTTTTTAACCTAAAAGCAAGTCTGTTTCCGTATTTTTCAACTTCGTTTGAAATCTTCCTGCAAGCACAAATGAAACTTTTTAAAAAGTTTCAAGATATGTTGAGTGTTCCCAGTATATTTTGAGAAGTCTACTTCTAAGATTTATAAATTTTATAAATGACTTTGCTTTAGAGTAATCCCCCATTGTTGATGGCAGTCCAAAAGAATGCAGGTTTGGCACCCTGGCCTATTTCTCACACCCCCATCTTACAATTTCATTAGAGCCTTCTCACTGTGCCTCGCAAGACTTTATTTAACTCCTTATCTGACCTTCATGTCTATGTCTTAATTGTAACATTCTGAAATTATATAGGATCCAAAAAGAATAGAATTTTCTTTTTTTTTTTCCTTCTCCAAACATTTCATACAAAAGTATATGATAGTCCTAAAAACAGGACCAAGGACAGACAAAGGATGTCAGTTGGTGAATCATATTGAAGGGAAGAAGTGGCCAACATATTCGCATGTTGTGTCTTATTATGTATCACCTTTAAGCCTAACTACACAAAAGACAAAGGAAATGTTTGGGCCAAGTAACAATGCCACTGGAAAAGTTGGCTTATTCAGAGATCGCCTAAATATGTAACACAGGAAGATGCTGTAAAGTTCAAAATAATGGAAGGAAAAGACCATTTGAAAGTAAATGACACACTTTTTAAAAACACATTTGGTCATATTTCCAAATGGCCCACCCACTCTACTTCTACTTCTCTGTTTTTCCCAGATGCCAGTTTCCTCGAATAAATCAATTCCATGTGATAAACTTTAAAAAAGAGACCTGTAATATATACAAAAGCATTAAATATGATTTGAAATTCAAATAGTGTTCCAAAAAAATTGTCGTGCATTAGATTGTGTTAAACATTTACTGCTGGTATTTAGTCAATTTACATATAGCAATAAAAGACAGTCAAACCATTAAATTACATGACGTTCTCAAAATTGCTCTTCAATTATAATAAAATTAAGCTTTTGTGTCTTGTTTATAAACATGGATAAGTAGCTAACACATTGTAGATACCATAGTACTAGAACCAAATATAATTTTCAATAGGTTTTTCAGGGTTTTTGGTCATTTACTTATATTAGCCATTAAATTGTGTGTGTGTCTGTGTGTGTGTCTGTGTGTGTGTGTGTTCATCTGTCTGTCTTTCTGCAAGCTATGTCAAAATTATCTCTAAGAAAGAGGAAAACCATATAATTTTTTGAAAAATGCAAAGCACAAAATAGCACTTAACAACTGTGTAAAATACAAATCAATTTTGAGAAAAAGGAAATTTGAAATTAACTGTAAGATAAATGTAGAAAAGGAGAATTCTCAGAAAACAGTACTGATTTCCCCCAGTTTGAGGTCTGTTTTGTTGTTGTGGTTGTTGTTGTTGTTGTTTGGTTTTTGTTTTTTGGTATTAAAGAATTTATGACTTATAAAAGATTTTCTTTCTCAGTCATTTAAAAAATTCTTTTCTGCCATCTTTAAACCTCAGAAAAGTCTGTGGTCTTTGTCCTAGGAAAATGTTGTGTGAAGAGAAGAGCGAATTTTATGCAATTGCTCCAACATGACTTCTTTGCAGGTAATTTTGCCTGTTTATGTAATATGAATCCACTAGAATAACTATACAGTCTCTACTCCACTTATGCTCTAATCTCATTGGGAGTAATCGCTCATGTCCTAATTTCTGTTTTGACTAATTTAAAAACCCAGGAAGTAAATAAAGCTCAATAAACATAAATTCAAATTATAATTTGTAATATTTACTAAGATGAATAAATCCAAGAGAAAGTAGTAATAATCATGCAAGATTTGTGAAGTTGCTTCTTTCATTCTTTCGCATTAGCAATTTTATTTCCACAGCTACACAGCGCACATCGAAGCAGAGTATGTTGGCAACTGGTGAAATTGCAAAGAGCATATAGCCAATTGGGAGAACTTAAGCCAAAAAGACTATCTTGTGTTCTTTTAGGAGTTCTGAGGTAATCCTGGCTTAAGCAAGTTTGTGGCTTAGCATACACAAAAAGATGATGTACTGGGGTCTGCAATTATTACCAGTGAGACAAGAGTACATTTTAATTTATGACTCTCATCTGTGTAATTTGAACCAAGAGCTTTGGCCCATGTGGAGATGTGCATCTGCTAAGTCCAACAAAGGCCTGCTCATTACTCCCAAGGAAAGGCTGGCAAAGGGGAGTGAAGAACCCCAGTCAGAGATTTGGACACCACCACCAACACCTGTTTCCAGTTGAAACCCACTGAACCAATTTCTGTATGCAAAACTAATTGTAAAGTTAAGAAGTTCTGCAGCAGATTAAGAAACAGTGTGCGCCTGCCCTGCCCGAGGGAAAGCTGAGTACTATACTTATGAAAAAGCCATTTAAGATGAGAAACAGGCATTTGCCAGGGTGGCAGCCAGTAGATTACAGCCAAAATTCCATCAGTGCCCCAACCTACAGTCTGTTCCCTGACCAGAAGGGGGATGCAACCCTGCTGATGACATTCGCCAACCTGGAAAAGCTGTCCAGTATGGCACAAGGAAGCCAAGAGATGCTGAAATAGAGGACATACAGGCTCTCAGGCACAGCGCCAACCTTAGTGGGAGAGCAGAGCTGCTTCTGACTAATGCTGAAGACACATAAAGTCACAGACTTCTAACAAAAGTGGTGACAAAATGTCCAGACAGGCATTTTGATCACCGATCTCATCTGGCAGCTTTCCATTCTCTTCTGGCGTTAGAGACCTGATAAAGATCTGTGTTTCTCCCTCCTTGTCTGATTTTGGAAAAGGTTTCCCCACTACTGGCCTTCCATTATTTTGACTGACAATCCAAGCTGGGTCTACAGACAAAATCAATTCTACTGCGCTCTTTGGATTAACTGACAACGGCCCTTTTATCCAAATACGACAGTTGCTGTGCCAATGATAACACCATCAGTGTAGAGTTAGAGGTAACCTAGGTTGTAATTTTAAGCAAACTGAGTTTTAATTCTTTCCATTAAATGGAACAAATAACTAAATGTATCTTGTAGTTTCAGAGACCACACCAAATAAGTGGTTCCCAAACCTCACTACATGTTGTTCTCATAGGAGACCTTTAAAAAATACTTAGGCGTGGCTTCCAACTTGAACATTTGGATTTCATTTACATGGATGTGATCTGGACATTAGGACTTGTAAAAAGTTATTGTGACGTGCAGCTAAGAGTGGGAATTACCACTATAGTGATTGTTAAACAGAGTTCTACGGCTCCTCAGGTTCAAAACTCGGCTTCTCCCTTTAATAAGCGTGTGACTTTGGAAAAATTACATAAACAAATAATAGCAATAATCTCAGTTATTGTGAAGGTTTAATATAATAACAAAGAGAAACGCCTAGTACTTAGTAAGTGCTCAATAAAAGTTAACTTAAAAAAATGAATCTTTTATTAAAAGCATGTTTATGTTCCATTCCAAACCAAAGAAGCTTGTTTATGTGATTTTCATATAGATTCTTAGACTAATTTAGTTTATCCAACACATTTTTACTAAACAATTTGCATTAGTTTTCTATGGTTGCCAAAGCAAATTACCACAAACTTACTAGTTTCAAACAACATAAATTTATTATTTTAGAGTTTTGTAGGTCAGAAGTCCAATATAGGTCTTAGTGGGCTAAAATCAAGGTATTGGCACGACTGTGTTTCTTTCTGGAGGTTCTAGGGGAGTATCTGTTTCCTTCCTTTGCTCAGCTTGTAGAGGTCTTCCATAGTCCTTAGCTCATAACTCTCCTCTTCCATTTTCACAGCCAGTAATGTTTCACCTCTTCAGTCTTTTTTCTATAGCCACATCTTCTCCTGACCAACCCCAGCTTGAAAAAATTCTCTGATTTTTAAAGACTTATATAATTAAATTTGGCCCACCTAGATAATATAGGCTAATCACATCTCAAGATCTGTAGCCTCAATCACATCTCCAAAGTTATTTTTTACCATGTAAGCCAACATATTTAGAGGTACCAGAGATTAGGGTGTGGACACGTTTGGGGAACCATCATTCTTCCTACCACAGAATTGCTGTGGCCTTGTATCATATTCTTTTAAAATGTTTTCTTGAATAACTAAAATTCCTCCAGTCCTTAAAATCTAGCATAAACTCCTGTTTTGCAAAACTCCTTATTTCACACTTCAATACAAGTCTCAAAGAAATTATTATAAAATGATCCAATTTTTTTTACCCATGTCACCTAGTAACTGATAACTGTAATAAGCAGTTAACCAAATCAATCCCAGGTAGAGATAGTATAGATTCTGTGTTGACTTCTTAAACTTTTCTGTCTAGTGTTTCCTCTTAAGATTTAAATATAAGCCTTTTACCCATTTCCCTCAGAACTTCAGTAGATTTTTAAAAGTTACCAGAACCCTTCCTATTGTAATAAATAGCATTTTATTTCCGCAGATTTCAAATACGATGCCAAACTCCCACCAAAAAGCTACTTGAGCAAACTTAAGTAATGAGATCCCACCAGGGCTGGTCATGTTTCCTGACACTATTCACACCTCTCTGGATAATCCATCATTTCTCTGCAGCACAAATTGACCCTGAAAAGTCTGGGCAAGTTCCCAGAAAACTGTGAGCCAGGCCCACACATTTTGTCAGAGGGAGCGGGTATTACAATCTGAAAAGGAGTACCTGAGCAAATGTCCTCCCTCCAGCCAAAGCCTTACCTTGAAATGAATACTTTGAGATTTCTCTTGGTCCTGTCATCTGCCCATGCTGCTCAGAAAGTCTAGCTGTTCCACACCATCAAGTTCAGGGTCACTACACAGTTAGATCCACAGCCCTTCTTTATCTAATGCAGCTGTGACTTAGTAGAATCACTCTTGTCCTCCTTCCTCCTCCCCTGGCTTCTACTCTCTTCAGTCTACAAAGTGATTAATAACAGTCTACTTTTCCCCCACTCCTGGAGGTGAAGAGTTGGAAAGGCAGGACCTATGTAGTCTTATCGTGGTGGAGGGATAACTGGAAGATAAAGCTAGGTAGGTATAAAATGGCCAGATGATGAAAGACTCTGGATGCTGGGTTGAGGTATTTTGACTTGATTCATTAAATGATAGGGAGGCATTGTAGTCTGCTGTGTAAAGGAGTGACATAAAGATAGTGGTATTTTTAAAAGAACAATCTGACAGTGCCATGTGCAATGACTTAGAAGAGGAGAGAAAATAGAAGAGAAGCCTGTTAGGAGATTATCACAAAAACCAAGTCTAAATTGATAAGAGTCTGCAATAGTATGACAGTGTTCACGAAGCAGGAACAAAGATAAATCCAAGAAGCTTTAGGAAGGAGGAATCCATTGGGCTTAATGACTAATGTTATATGGGTGATAAATCTGAGACCTCAGAGATGACTCAAAATGTAAAGCTAAGGCAGTATGAAAATGATGGTGCTTCTGATACAGGTAAAAGAACCAGAAAGGGAATTTGGAGTGGAAGTGCAGATTGAGTTAAAGTAATTAACAGTGCCTAGGTTATTCCTTGACTAAAATTCATCAATAGTTTCTCATTGAAGTTTTTATAGATTCCAAGTGCTTAACATTGCCTACAAGATTCTGCTTTAAATCTCTATATTTTTACCTCTCACAATTCTCCGGATCATAAATATCTTTCAGTATTTTACATGAAACAAATTATTTTTTGCCTCTGAAGTTAGATCCAAGTCAGGACAAACATAGAACTTCATTATTGTGATTATTCCAAGGAATGTGAGATGTCATATATGGATGCTAGTTAAAAAAATAAAAATAAAAATAAATAAAGGTGAATAGCCTCTCTCTTTCTCTCTGGAACAGGGGCTATATGAGTGATGTAGCCTTGTGATTGTTAGTAACCGTTTGTCACCAAATGTAGGAACTCTCTGAGAATGAGGCCAAGACAAACAGAACTGTAGATGGAGAGAGAGACAGGGACCTGAGGCCTAATATAAATCCCTGAATCCAGCCAAGCCTTACCAGCTTCACATCTTAGACTTCCCAGTTACATATACTAATGAGCTCCCATTTTTAGCTTAAGCTTAGGCTTCTGTCATTTTCAGCCAAGAGTCCTAACTACTCTCCCACCTCAGGCTGTGCATCTGCATGGAATGCTTTGCCTTATACTCTTTGCCTGACTAGCTTCTATTTGTCTTCAGGACTTGGCTGAAATATTATCTTACCAGAGAGCCATGTCATAAAGCACCAGCCCGAATTAGATCCCTCTTTACTGTTCTCTTAAATTATCTTATTTATTTTTCTCAACTTTTAAAATAATTGTACTAATATGTTTACATGTATTTATTTGTTGAACATCTGTCTTCCTTAATATTATTCTACACACCTCCTGAAGTCCTACAAATATTAATAAATTTATTTTTAAAATACATAAATATAAATTAAAGAAAATGCAACAAAATATTTAAAGCCAGAAAACAGATATGTGAATAGTAATTGACCTACCAGATGCAAGAAAACTAAATACTAAGCCTAAGAAAGGCTGAGAAGCAGCCTAATCTACACCATGGAAGTCCTAAAAGACTCAAGTCATATCCCTGGGGAATTCGATCAACCCAAGCAAAGGCCTACAGATAATGCCAGAACTTTTCTAACTGAATCCCACCTTGGCAAAGTGCCACTCACAAACATAGGCTCTTCTATAGGATTCTCAGCGTTTCTCTCTTAAACAAAAGTCAATATCCAAGGGTCACTAGGCCTTTTAAAAAACCCTCCAAAATAAAAGAGAGATGTCACACCAAGGAGAAATTTTTTAAAACTTGGAGAGTAAGCTTTTAAAATAATACAGAGCTAAGAAATGCAGAGATAGGAAGACTTTTAAAATAATAATTTAAATATTCAAAAACTAAAAAGAGACCTTGCAATAAAGAAAGAAAAACAAGGCACTTCACCGGGGGGAATAACATTCAGAGACAAATTTTTTTAAAAAAATTGTAAACTAAAAATAAAATAGTGGAAATAAAATCTGTAGGCAGATTGGAATAAAGTTTAGCTAATTCTACAGAGAGTTGAGCAAAAAAACAAAAACATATAAAAAGAGCATAAAGGTATTAAATTTAGAGGACCGTTCCATGTCCAAATAATAGGAATTCCAGCAAGAGACAAAGAAAATGAAGAAGAAATCAGAGAAATAATTCAAGAGAATTCCCCAAACCAAAGGCCTGTCAAGTGCTCAACATAATAGATGGACACAGATCTATGCTAGAATACATCATGATGAAATCCAGAACACTGGAGATGATAAAGTTCTAAAAGTTTTCAGAGAAAAAAGAACTGTATACGTACAAAGGATTGAAATTACAGTATAGAACTTTTCAACAGCAACATGAAAGCTAAAGACGATGAAACACTGTCTTCAAATTTTTGAGAGAATGTGAATCTAACCTAGAACTCTATAACTAGCCATAAATGTGAAGATGAAATAAAGACATTTTCAAACATGCAGACCTCAAAATAATTTACGTTTATCTTTTCTCAAGAAGATTTATTCAGCTAAAATGAGAAGCTACACCAAGTGGTGATGGGGGGTAAGATCTAAGAAACAGGTGATTGAACACAAAAGAGAAGAAAAGGGACTCCTCAGATGATTGTGAAGAGAAATAGAAAGATGACAACTCTGCAGTGGCCTGAAGATTTCTAGTGTGAGCTAGAACAAATGCAAAGATCTGGGAAAGACTTCATAAAAATGGGATGACTATGTCACCAAATGCATTTAAATATAATTAGGAAGAGATTTACTGGAGAGAGATTAGGGATAACTTAGCATAAATACTTGGAAAACTATGCAAACACAAACAGAAATTATGATTATGGTTGTTATTATTCTTGTGATTAATCCAGAAAAAAAATTAAAAGTTGAACAGGGAAAGATAATAATAAAAACAAAAAAATTCTAATAATTTTAGTGCTTATCATATAGCATGCATTGCTCTCCTTATATTATTAAATTATTTATTAGTCATCATAAGAACAACATGTAGGTACTACGATAACCTCATCCTATAGTTAAATAAACGGAGACACAGAGATATTAAGAGATTACCTAACCTCACCCTGGAATAAGCACTGTTTCTGGGGTTTTAATTCATGCAGCTGGGCTCTGGAAACTGTTCTCTTAACTATTACTCCATCTAGTATGTCAAAGTAATCAAAGGATAGTATATATCTCCATTGTAAATATCATTTTCATGGTCAAATATAAACATTGATTATTCATTTATCCCAGATTACAAAATGACTGCTTTGAAAGAATAGGGAGAAAAGAGTATAACTATAACATGATATATGTGAAAGGAAACTAAATCTTCAGCATCTTTGTCGGAAGTCAATAGCTAAGACCTTTAAAGGAATAGAAGGAAAGAAATCACAATGTAAGCAGCATTTTTAAAGATTTAGAGATAAGTGCCCCCTCAAAAAATCAGTTACAAGAATTGAATATTGTTGCCACAAATAGAAAATGACAAGGTATGGGAGATTTCCTTCAGGGAACTAATTTTATCAAGCCTTGTTTAAGGATTTTAGTTGAATTAAGTCGATATGTAAAGCTGTGAGTATGGGTCACCTCTTTGTGTAAGCAGAGAGAAAAAGTCCCAGGGACAGAATGTTTGAAGGTTTACATAACCCATGATAGGAAACCAAAGGGACAAGGAAGCAGAGAGGAAACTAGGAAAAGAAAAGGCAAAGGGCTCGAAGAAGTCCAATGTCCTAGAAAGCAAAGAAGAAAAGAGCACTGGGAAGGAGGAAGCCATTAACCGTAAGAAAATGAGGGGACGTCAGTGAAAATAGCAACTGAGCCAAAATGGCCTTTCAGTCATGGTTAGGGAGCAAAGTGGTTGTGAAGGATTATAGAAGGAGCTGTTGGTAAACATCAGAGAGAATGAGTACGTAGCTGTCAGCGGGGCAACGAATTCTAAAGAAGTCATTTCCTCTGGCACAGGAGCTCTCTACCTTAAGAACCACCCAGCTGATTTGATTTTTTTTCCTGAGGTACACTACCAATGGAGCTGTCCCCTCACCCCTTCAGAAACAGGGAAGAAATTATAGGAAAATATTATTAGCAAGAAGCTCTTTGACATGAGGAAACTGACATAGTTTCTGGTGGTGGCGGCATGCCATTTTCTGCAATGCCAAAGCAAAGAAATCATAACATCTAGAAAATAATATTTTCATGCTCGTCATATAAATTCTAGACAGATGTTATCCCAAGGAAAATGTGCTCCTTTGGCTTTAATGAAAAGTACAGAATAGCAAAGTCCTCTTTCCACTGTTGATGACCCCTGATTGTTGGTTAGATAAATTAAGAGACAAATTTGGGGGCAGGATGAGAGTCACCCAGCGTTAGACCTAAAGATAAGAGAGAGGTCACTGTTTAACTTCAAGGAGAGCACCAAGTACATGCTGAAGAGAGAAGCCACCTGGCAGCATTAAAGTGGAGCCTCTGGAATGCAATTGTGTTCCGGGGCAGGCAGGTGAGAGCATGCTCAGCGCTCCAACAAAGTAGGCGTGTGACAGGGGAGATTAAAGCATCCCCCATCTCCTCTAGCAACTAAGGAAGTTTCCTGTCCCTTTCATCTACCAGTCATGTGACCTACCAGCTACCTGTAGGGGGTGTCCACAGATTTTGCCATTAGTCATGTGCCAGAGTGCTGTTTACTTGAAGTCATGGATGTCAGAAAAGTGTAAGCTGGTCTCCAGTTGTATAAGGATACACGAGTTTAATTATTCACTGAAGCTGCAGTTTTCTTCCTTTCACTGAGGCACAGTTCGAGGGAATGATGTTTCTTTAAATATATATGTTCCATGTGCAAATAAGAGGTTATCAGAGCTCATGTAAAATTAGCATCACTCCTGAGAGCTACACACCAAGTAAAAAGTATTTTGGTGAATCACGTATTCATTTTTTCTGTATTTTCATACTACTCTGAATCAAGGCCAAAACACAGCACACACACACACTCACAGGACGTGTGAGCTTGAGGCTAGGTTGAAATCCACTCATTGAGTTATTCAGTCATGTTCTTACTGCCCTACCTCCTCACTACCTTGAGGAAGATGGTAGATAAGCAGGAGGAAAGAAGTGGGTGTGGGGATGCAGCCAGGCTCCCAGTGATATATCCTAGAAAAAAGATCTAGGAGCACTTGACTTTCCCATGCTCTTGCCCTCCTTTCATACTGCACTGAAGCAAAGAAAATGGGAACATATCTCTCTGTTCCAGTACATCCTAGATGGTAGATATTTCCAAAAGAGCAGCATGTCAGTGACACAAGAAAAGATGTCAGGCTAGGGAGTGGACATCCTAGGCTGCTCCCCACCAACGCAATCCACCTGCACCTCTAAAAAATAAAGAGCTAGTGGTAGACAATATCTCTCTTGTGGAAAACCGTGTTTGAGTGATACCAACTCTGAGCTTGAGCTCACTCTAAATGAGGGGGAAGACACCATGCTATTAGAATGAGAAGAAACACAGCATAGGAGGGAAGCAGATGAGCAGTGGGGACAGGTTGTTTAAATTCTAGGTGTGTGTTTACTAGCCGTGTGACTTTAGGTAAGTTATTTAACCTCTCCCTGTCTCTGTTTCCTCAACTCTAAAATGGAGTGAATGATAATATTTACCTCACAGGCTTATTTTGTCATAATTAAATGAATTAATTTATTTAACACAAGCTCAACAAATGTTGACTATTGTCATGTGTGCTAATAAGGTCCCTGGGCTCCAAACGACCTTTCCCATCAGCTTGTTGTTTACCTGAAATTTTACCTTTGGAAAACTGTTCCTTGGATAGAAAATTTAAGATTCACAAGAGTCTCTAGCCTTATTAAAAGGTAAACACTTCTTAAAATGCAAAAGGATGTCATCTATGAATCTCATATTTATGAAGTAGTAGCTCTAATTTCTTCCACAGTCACACTCAAGAGCAAGATTTTATTAAACCACCGCTGTGCATCTTTTGCCTTTTCCTTTAACGAGCTTCCATTATTGGCCTTACAGGGCTCCAGGTGCTCCCCAGGAACACGTGTTCCTTTAATCTTCCCAATCTACCTTTCTATATATATACACGATCAGGAGAAGCTGGCATTTTCTACAACTTCACTGGCACTTCTACCTTTTTTCTCAGTACACATGTCCAGTCTGTCTTAATTTCTCCAATCCTCTTTTCCCCACTACCTGCTCTATATCACTGTCTGCAACAATTTCTTTGACATCTCAGATCTACCATGTCCGAAATTTAGTTTCTCACACTACCCTTCTCCTACACAGAAACTTCCTCCCACAGCACTTCACTAGCCCATTTCTATTAAAGGTAAGAGTGCATTTCACAGACTAACTTTGGCTGATTCTGCAACTTTGTTTGTAGACAGTCAGTCACTAACGGCTTCGAGTTCTAAAGTTCAAATATGTGTACTCCTGCCCTACATTAAGTCATTATCCTGCTCACTTAGGCTTTTGCAATAAGCATTTAGCTGGTCATCCCACATCTTATCTCTTTCCCTTCCAATCTAATATGCATCTGCCTCCAGCTCGAGCATACACATTCTTATTAAAAATAATATAATGCCTTCCAAAGTCTGGTGAAATAAATAAAGCAATACTTCAGCTCTGAACTACCTTTCCAGCCATAAATCCTACGCTTCTCTATATCCACCCAACATTCAAGTTAAACTGAGTTATTCTGTGATATCATTACCGCAGGATTCTTGCTCCATGTCTTTCCTTGTGCTCCGCACATCTAAGATGTCCTTTTTTCTATCTTCGCTAACTGGCCCACTGAACATGTTGGGTCATTTTTTTTTTTTTTAAGTTCTATGGCCTTGAACAAGATAATCTCCCGGATTTAGGAGTAACTCTAAAAATTGTGAAATGCACTGTTGTAAGGGGCTGTTGGGAGGTTTAAGAGCTGCTATAACAAAAAGAACCTACAATTCACCAAATAGCACCTATATCTAGGCTTGCGCTCAAATGGAATTACCCTATAGGAAGCTTTCCCTAATTGTCCACTATTAAGATAGTCCTTTTTTCCTTCCTTCTTTTGTTCTATTCTTCCTTTCCTTCCTTCTCTTCCTTCCTCCTCCTTCCTTCCTTCCTTCCTTCCTTCCTTCCTCTTCTTTTGCTTGCTTGCTTTCTTCCTTCCTCCCTTCCTTTGATGCAAAAGGCATCCATGTCAGACACTGGGCCAGTCTAAGACACATACATCGGAGAGATGTGGCTCAGACCCTCAGGAAGCTAACAGTCTAGTGGAGGAGATAGCAGGTATTGAGTTAGAGGTACATATGGGTGTCAAACACACAAAAGGGTGGAGGTTATATACTGCTTGATCAACCCAAGAAAAGTTCGCTAGTGATGAGGAATTGAGAACTGAGTTGTGAATGACAAAAAGGAGCTTTCAGGGCCACTGTGTGGGAAGTGGCCTTCTGAGTAGAAGCTGAGAGGCCCTAAAGAGTGTGGCTGTCCTTGGGCAGTGTTGCTGACAGTGCAGTGTGAAGAAAGCTGAAGCAAAATTATTTCAGATATTCTTAAAAATTCAAAACCCCACTGCAAAATCAATGAATGAAAATACTTGAGTTTAAAATGTGAGAAAATAAACTTCAGACAAGTGCCAGAGATGATTCTTTTTATCATATAATTGTGAGTCATTCATTATATTGAGGTCACTGAGTTCATTAATTAGGCTTCAGACAGAGGAGCTGGAAAAAACAGATGATGTGTTTAAGTCAGTAAATGTGTAACAATACATTCTTTTTGAATTTTGGATTTTCAAATGTATTTAAAGTAAATTAGAATAGTAAGTAGCATTAAAAATAATGTGAGTATATTTTTTATATCAAACTATGTTCATGCAAGAAAAGGGAAAAACACAGTTTGTAACACTTTACGTATACATAGAATTTCACTTTTGTAATGGAAGTAGGTTTTTGTATATATGTACAGAGAAAAAAACAGTCTTGAAGAATAAATTTCAAAATATCAATGGTGATTATCACCAGGCAGTGGGAGTTTGTGTAATTTTTGGAGGAAATTTTATGATTTTCCTAAATGAATATGTATTTCAGTTTGACTTTTAAAAAGTAGTATAAGTTCCTTTTCTTTAAGGCAAATAGCCAGCACCAAACTGGAATTCTAATTTAGAGACCTGCAGCCTTGAGAACAAGGAGGGTATGACCTTAGGACGGGAGGTGATGACACAGCCCAGACTCTTCCCAGGGCGCCAGACCTCAGTCAGGCCTGGGAAAACATCTAGCAGCAAGGCCAGCAGGGAGAGCAGGATCTGAGGTTAAGGCTTCCACGGCTCAGGCGGTATTAGGTCAGGAAATCATAGACCCAGCTGTGAGGACCTGGAAGTGCAGAAGAGAGGAAATGAAGCTGAGGCATGCAGGCTTCACAGGAGGTCTGGCATCGGCCATACCCAGACGTGCCCTGCAAACACCAAAGTCTGACCAGACGCAGTCATCCTCTCTTCAGAGCGTGGCAGGTTTTACAAACCAGAGGTTGGATCAAGGCTCCCCTTAATCCAGGTGGAGTCTCAGGGGCCAGTGTTACAGAAAAGATTCCTACCATATTAAACTACCTTCAAGGGAGCTCAAATTATTCCCCAAACCTGGGATCCTTCAAATTTTTGTATTCTATTTGTGAAATATAGACATTCTTTCCCATAACTGTGACATTATGTTCTTCTACATTGTGTTTCTAAACTTAACATAATTAAAGAAGTTGTCTGCGCTCCATATTCTATACCCCAGACTACACTATCATCCTGTGCCATACAGTTGTTTCGTGAATGTCATTATGAATAAATAATGACATATGGGATGCTACTCTTTTACATAAAATTATATGTATAATGCAACTGATACTGGGGATGAGAAAACTTTTCACTGGTCCTATATTATAGTCTGTAAACCATGAACATTAAATTAACCCAATAAAAGTGACAATTCTGACCCTGGGCTATACCCATTACTCTAAGGTTACAGCTTGCAAGCCAACTCAAATTGTTCTCAATGTGGTACTTTACGAAATACTTATCATCTGGAAACCGTATGTAGTGCACATTCTTAATAAATAATAACACATTTTATTTTGGTTTACTGAAAATTAACAGGGCATTTGGGAAATTGCTGTTATTGTGAGAGACTGTTTTATATTTGCCTTGGCAGTACAATAGCTATCTAAGTGGAAAACAGGAGAGCCAATGGCATTGAGGGTGGGTTTTTTTTTTCCCCCTCTGCTGTTGGTATTCAGAGAAAGCCATGCAGCTGGTAACATTAATGACATCCCGTATACTCACAAGAGATGAAAGAAGTCAACCAAACTTTTAATGGGCTTAACCATATGAAATCGTCATTCTGAGCTGATTTAGTTTTGCATTCAGACACAGTAAATCTACTTCTTTGCAACTGTGTTCAAATCTGTAGTCAAAAATGGTCTGCAAAGTTTCAAGGTTTTTTAACAATTGTTTAAGCTTTGTGAAAGTGCTGAGTAGGAAGACGAAAAGCAGTGAGCTTTGGGGAGATATTCCTATGACAAGAGCTGCTCCCGAGATACTGCATCCTACTCTCTGATAGTACAAATCCCTCTCTAACCCCAAGGTTCAGAAGGATCCTCTATAAGATTCTACCACCAGCTAATATAACAATTAAAGGATCAGACCCAATATGATTAGTTTTAATGGGAGAAAATACATTTGCACAATTGGAGGGCAAAAGGTAATGATGAGTTTCAGAAAAGAAGGGAGAGCTGGAACTACGAAGACCAACAAAAACAGCTTTTTTAGTGGTTTCTTTGGGTACTTTTTCTTCTTCTCCTTGCCAGGCTTACAGAGTAATAATGTAGGTAAGGGGGGTCAGGGGGGTGAGGCAGGCCCTGCTACTAGCAGCAATGGCTTCATAGTCCCTCAGCCCTGTGCTGGCCTTGCCAACTCTCCCATTGCTTTCCCATCTTTTTTGTCACCCTCTCTTCTGTGCTACATTGAAATGCTACAAGAGGTTTCATTTTCATAGTAAGAGAGAAATATTCTCAAACAAGTTTCTGCATTTCTGTTGACCTTTGTTTTCCATTTTAGTGTTAAATATATATCTCATCTCTATCAATTCTGTGGATATTTGGGTAGATGTTCAAATGGGCATACTGAGAAATCATACAATAATTTTTATCTAATGATGCATGTTGTGTTCCCCAGATTTAAAAGGATTTGCTTTTTCTTACCTAATTCCCCTTTTCCACATGACTGATTTTCAAACATTAATGGTTCTCCCATAGATTCATATACACAAGTTGGAAACCAAATTGACT
Organism: Eonycteris spelaea; assembly: GCA_003508835.1. Taxonomy (NCBI): domain Eukaryota; kingdom Metazoa; phylum Chordata; class Mammalia; order Chiroptera; family Pteropodidae; genus Eonycteris; species Eonycteris spelaea. The sequence goes on along the minus strand of PUFA01000046.1, from coordinate 4,618,860 downwards.
CTTACCTTCTCTCTTTTCCTCGTCCCACTACCTCACAATCATGTCTCCAAACTGATCCTCAAATTAGCCACCCACCATGACGGGCTTGGCCCTTATCATTTCCTCCTGGGTTATTATTGCTCACCAATATGCCTGCCTTTAGTCTCCCCACTTCCAAATCACCTTGCTTTACCACCAAGACAATCTCTTTCTAAAGTTCAAAAAAAATCACATCCCAGGTCCACCTAAGGTCGGTGAATTTTTTTCAGGATTAGATCCACTTCATTTGCAATGTAGCAGAGCAAGGTGGTTAAACAAAGGCTCCAGAGCGAAACTGTCAGTGTTCATATCCCAGCTGTGCTCATTACTAACTGGGTGCTTGAGCTGCACCTCAGTTTGTTCATCTGTAAAATGGGGGTAATGACAGTATCTACCTCATAGTGTTATTATGAGGATTGAGATAATACTAGCAAATGACACAGAACATTGACCTATAGGCAAGATAATACATCTTTTGCTATGTAAGTGAAATAATGCCCCCACCTAAGACATTAAGGCCCTTTATGATCTACCTTTTACAATTTTGTGTATCCTATTGTTATATAATTTACTCTCCCCACCAAGCTTAAGACTTTATGATCTCTGAGTTTCAAGGACTCCCTTGTATTCACATCTGCTAACTCCATATGTAGAATAGTGAATAATAGGCATTTACTAAATACTCAATGAATGATTGATGTTCAAAAAAAGGAAAGGAGAAAAGAAGGCAGAGAAAGAAGAGTTGCTATGAATTTTCTCTGTGCCAGGCCAGGTGCTAAATAATTTATTTACATGGATAATGCAGTCCTAACAATGGCCCTATGAGTGAATAGTAGTATTATTATACTCATTTTATTGATAAGGCAAACAAAACCCTGAAGCACAGAGTTTAGGTGATTCTTCTAACATCAACCAGATCCTGGAATCTATCCATATAAACTTCTCACAAATCTCCCCAGCAGTGCTCTCAAACACAACTCTTCATCTTCCGTCTCTCTCTCCCTACTGCCGGCCAACACAGACTCAAGGAGAGGTCCCTTATAATCATGTGGGTGGCAGGGAGGCAGGGTGGGAAGAGCACAGAAAACCAAGCATGGGTATAAATTCCAACTCTAATCCCGCTAAGACTTCCCTTAAGCAAGTTTTTTAACATCTCTGATGTTCAGTTTCCTTACCCATAATATATGCATAAACAGTGTCCACCTCCTATCTTCTAGAATTACTGTGAGGACAAAGATAACATAGGTAGAGCTAAAATTTCAGTGATTCGCATACAATAGGACATCAATGTGAAGCACTCACGATTAAGACAAGCTAGTCCTACTAGCTTCTTGGCTTGGGAATGAAAGTTAATTAATTATCATTTTCATTCTCTGTGTGTGTTTTTTTTTTTTTTAAAGAGCACGGCCTTAATATTCATTTGTAATACACCATTTTGGCTCCCTATAAACCTTGCGTCAAAGAAAATGTTTTCTTTATGTTTGAAACAAAGGTGTTAAGGAATGTTGTGGCGGGGGGGGATGGTTTTGGGACTCTTTTGAAAGTATAAAGAGTAAAGAAAATGTAATCCACCATTAAAGAAAGAGCAAAACGTTTTCATTTATATTGCACAAATAAAGCAAAGCTCCTTCCAGAATCAAAGCACCAGCAACACAGAGTTCTGAAGTTTCAGCCTCAGGAATTGAGACAAGCAAATTGAATAAGCTCAACAATACTTCTATACACATAAGTGAAGAAAATCGAAAGAAAACCTTGAAGCCCAATAGAAGGGTTGGAAGAGTTTTGTGTTAATCTTAATTTAATTTTAAATACCTAATCAATTTATAACTGAAGAAGCCACAGCCTCATGAAAAATGAAACTTTCTAAAATTGAACCTTTGTTTGACAAGCTTTCACCTTGTCTATTTTTCTTGTGGTCTTCTGATAGTTCTACACTACAAGATCAAAGACCAGCCCGTCTTTTACCCCCAAATTTAGAAGTAGTTACAAGAAGCAACTTAATTTATAGCTGCAAAGACCAAGTACATTTTTCACATGGCACAATTAAAACTAGGTCAGTGAGAGAAAGGAATAAGAGACAGAAAGGTTGTCTAAATATTACACTGATGAATGACAAATCCACCTTGAAACAATCCATCTACCATTTCTCTCTTTATTTAGCAATGTCTTCAGTTTTTGCATTTAAAGAATATTCAGTTTCCAAGATACCAGATTGTCTAACCATTCCCTATGTTAATGTACACCATTACATTGAGGCTAAATGATCCAAGGTAATTTACTGTTTTCTGTAGTCGAAGGGTAAGCTTGTCTCCTGCCTTAACTCTCCTGCCTTTTTGTAATCCTCTAGAACATTATCTGCACTTATCTCTGGGCAGAGTTCCCACTGACAACCAAGGAGGGCCTGTGGATGAGATGCAAGTACTGAAGACTCCATGCTACAGATCAGAGGAGATTTCGACAATTGAGGGGAAAGCTATGACTCTGCAAGTTCAGGATTTTCAAATCTAACAGGGATTGTGTAAAATATCCTCTGATGTGTCATGTGGTGGATGAAGCAAGGCAAAGTAGCAACTAAGGGAATAGGGTCCACAAGAAAAAGAAAAATGAGGAAATCATAGAAATGTCTGATTCAGTTCCAGAAATTCACTCTTGTGAAACTTACAGGGCATTAAAAAGAATGTTTTCTGTGCTTAGCTTGGGTTGGCTTAGCCACATGGGGGAATGAGGAACTAATTGCATACACTCTACCGAGCGTCTGGCAGCCTGATGTGTTGTTTCTCTCCTTGTTCTTCCCACACTCACCTCTTTCTAGGGCCACAATTCCAAACTCGAGCTTTTTCTAATCTCTTTTTAGCTCCTCTCTTGGAGTGAAGAATGATATTCATGCTGAGTATGTGACTACTTGCCAATAAACTCAGGCTTCACCATAACTGATCGTCTTCCCATCAACACGTTCAGCCGTTGGCAAAGCTTGTGCTGAGGTGTGGGTGTGAGCCCTGTCACAGGAGTGTAATTGCTAACACCTACTGGATGGATGTACCCGAACAAATCAAATTCTCTAGCACACCATTTATCAGTTCCAACCATTTCTGTAGCCAACAAGTAAAGAAAGACATTTCTAAGTGAGTGATTCAGTTATACATGTCTTTTGACGTTTTATTTTGAATAGTCTGTTTTGGTAAGTTCGATGTGGCCTTAAAACCACACACATCGGAAGTACCTTTCTTTGAAATAATTTAGACACTTTCTTCCTAGTGGGCTGCAGATAGAACAGTTGCAAATCATGCCTAGGGGATAGATACTTTTGGGGATATAAAAATAACTATTTTTCCACAAAATCACCTTTCCCACTTACTCCATCTAGTCTTAGGAAACAATGCTGTAGGAAACAATGATCATGAAGGTCTGAGGGCCTTGTTCTTCCTGATTTGCTTACCCAACCCTAGAGTTCCCTCATCATTTCTTCCTCTTGTTTACAATCCTTCCTGAGCTCTTAGAATCAAGTACACATTTCTAAATGTGGCCTCAGGAGCCTGTAATCCGAACTGTGCTTATCTCTCTCCATTGTCAGCTAAGTTTGCCATGTTGGCCTCATTCCAGTATCTCCATTGTCTCTCCTGCCATCAGGCCCTCACGCAGACCATTGCCACTACATAAACTAACCTTCACTAATTTCAATGTCTACCATCTTTGAACCTACATTTGATATTAAACAAAACAAAAAGAAACAAAACAAAACAAAACAAAACAAAACTTCTTACAGACTTTTCCTGACTCCTAAAATAAGCCATATTCCTTCCATAAATTCTCCACAGGTAACTTATTTCTGCTCTTGAAGCATTCATCACATTTAACTTGTTTCCACTCTAGAACAGGAATTGTGCATGTTGTGTTTATTCTGCATCCTTAGCACCTAACCTGGTTCCACTCTAGAACAGGAATTGTGCATGTTGTGTTTATTCTGCATCCTTAGCACCTAACCTGGTGCCTGCCATGTAAGAGGTCCTATTTTAGTTGGCTCTGGTTGCCACAGCTAAGTGCCACAGGCCAGGCAGCTTAAATAGCACAGTTTGGGAGGCTTGAAGTGTAAGATCAAGGTGCTGCCAGAGGTCTTTTCTGGTGAGACTTCTCTTTCTTGCTTTTCAGTGTATCTTCACCTGGCCTTTCCTTTGTATTTTATGGAGAGAGATAGCTCTCTGCTGTTTCTTCCTTTCTTATAAAGATACAAGTCTTACCGAATGAAGGCCCCATTCATATGACCTCATTTAACTTGAATTATTCCTCTAAAGACTTCACCTTCAAATACTACCATATTAGGAGGAAGAACTTCAACATGTGAAATTGGGGAGTACACAATTCAGTATATAACAGGCCTTCAATACGTATTTGCCAGTGGATGCTTAAACGAATGAGTGATTTCTTATTCTGCATTCTTTTCTTACTAAGGAGAATGTTGGCTCATAAAGGCATGAACCACGTCTTTGTTTTTCCTAACATCTATCACTGTGTCTGGAACATGGAATATATTCAACACATATTTGCTGGATTAAGTTTAGGTTCAGCCTTCAAGGCAAAGGTGACCTGTGAGAATAGAGGTGTGTGTGTGTGTGTGTGTGTGTGTGTGTGTGTGTGTGTGTATTTGTCTGTATATGTGTCTGTTTTTATTAGAAACAAAATGTAACTTAATGACATCTTATGATCATAAGGAATATAGTTCTAAAGTTCTAGGCAGAAAGCTAGCAAGTGAACTCCAGTTAAAAAATTAATTAAAAAACAGAACGAAATGAGTGGCTTACAAATTCAGTACTATTTAATTCCTTTCCTCCTTATAATGACAGATCTTTCTCTGGGAAGTAATTTTCTTTTGATAGAAGGAGACCAGGTTCCCTGACCCCAGAAAGAAATGAATTAGTGATTTCTGTACCAGAGAGTTGACAAACAGCTCTTACATCTTGCTCCCCTGATCTCCAGCAGTGAAACAAATAGACTCTGAAAATAATCTTTTTTTAAAGAGATTGGGGAACCATAGAATTCCTGTAGAGTCAGACCTCTGAATAATTCTTCATTTTGCTTTTCTTCATGAAGACATCAGTGCCCTGTTGCCCATACATATCTCATGCCCACAGCCTCAAACATAGGATTTGTTCAGCCAGCACAGACTCGGCAGCAAAGTGAGCATTCATCTCCAGAGGGTCCCTCACCATGGTACTCTCCTCTGTCACATGCAGTTCTCATCAACAGTCCCAGTATTTTCCAGGCCTGTAGAAGTCTGCTCGAGTCTGCTGCCTCTGACTCTAACCTTGTAGGCAGTTAGGCATCGTAAGAAGATATTTTCCTTTACTTAATCTGAATGCTCCTCTTTCTACATTCAGAGACTGAGTGAAGGGCGAATTCACCTGATCCTATCAAATCAACCAAATCCAAAAATGTCACTAGTCTCTGGCCTCATCCACCAAGCCCCTTCTTTCAATGGGCCCTTTTAACAAGTTTAGGTCTCATGGATGGCATTAAGCAAAACTTCCGTGGTTGTTACCAGTTACAGAATGCTGGAATTCTTCCTGGTAGGTACTTGTATAGATTTGCCCTTACTTAACTTATTTTTCTCAAGAAAATGTGTATTGAAGAATTGTAAATAACATATATTTGTAGAATATCTGACTGAATGAATAGAAGAAATAAATAATAATATGAATTATAATAATAACAATGAAAATAACTTATTAAAGCATAAAATCATGTAATGTTATAAATTTTATACAATAGTTCTTGAGACTGAGTGTTTATAAAAAGCATGTGGAGTCTGAATTCATATAATCTATGCAGCTCTTCTTGACAAGAATTGCAAGGGGCTACTTTAGCTTTTAGGGTCTATGCACATTTATAGAAGGAGTTTCATTTCATGTACTCCAAAATCCTAAAATAATAACTTTCTCAGGAAACCTGGAGCATAGTATCAGAAGCCCATTACATAGTAATTCACATCTCTCTGAATTGTGGTACTCTGTGAGGACTTCCATGACAATGTGTCACCTCAAATGCATGCTGGGGCCTATAGCTTTCTGCCCTAGGATACTCCAATTCTAAGGGCTTCCAGTAATGCTGTGAAACATTGCTGTAGCGCAGATGTCTGGTGCAGCCCATATGCTACCAGCTAGTAGAGGGCATTTAATATCTTCATCAGGTCAGCCTCAACCAATGAGTAATGGAAAGCAGTGGATAAATGCTATACCTATCAATCTTCAGGTAGACAATTCCAAGAGACATTCTATCTGCAACTCAGATGGATCTAGCAGGATCAAATTCCCAGTGCCCAAGATGTAATCAATTAATAATATGCCCTTGCTGGTTTTTTCTACTCCCTGTTTCACTCTCCCCTGTACTTCACTCTTGCTCCCAGGTCAGTATCTTTATTCTACCACTAAGTGGGCATGTGGCCTTTGTCAAGTTATTTAACGTCTGTACCTCAGTTTCCTCATCTATAAAATGGAAATAATGCTATCACCTACAATATGGAGTTTAATGAATTAATATCTGTAAAGAATTTATAACTGCTAAGTGAATAATAATTGCTCAATAAATATTAGCTAAAACGAAAGTACATTCAAGTGAAAGCAAGGAACTGTGGGAAAACAGAGCATGTGGAGACCTGTAAGTAATTTGCTATGAATAGAGTTTAGAGCCTAAGTTGAGGGTGTTGGGGAGATGTGGTTGGCAATGTTGCCAGCAGCTCAATCAGGAACAGATCACGCAGGCCTTGTAGATCACCATGCTGAGGAATTCACCCCTTCTCTTGAAGACAATGTGAAAATATTAAAAATTTTAATCAGGAAAATGACATGATCACATTTCTGGTTCAGAAGATCCTTCTGGAACATGTGAGAGGATGACTAGGAGAGGTGAAATATCATTATAAATATAATAAAGCCAAATTATATTTATATGCTAGGCATTTGAGGAAGGCTGTGAAGTTCAGTCCATTCTCACCAGCTCCGTTGCTCCCGCAATTAGTAGACTACTTCTAAAGAATACTGATGGAGTTTTTGTGGGGGTTTTGTTTACTCCAGTGTCTATTATCAAACAATGAAATAATTGGTTTGAGGTATGTGTTGGTTTTCTATTGTGCTGCAACAAAGTGCCAAAAAAAGTTAGTAACTTAAAACCACACAGATTTATTATTACCTTCTATTTGGGGAGGGCATAAGTCTGAAATGGGTTTCACTGGGCTAAAATCAAGGTGTTGGAAGAGCTGGTTCCTTCTGGAAGTTCTGGGGAGAATCCATTCCTTGCCTTTTCCAGATCACCTCCTTTTCTTGGCTTATAGCTCCTTTCTCCTGTTCAAAGCCAGCAGCATAACATCTTCACATCTCTCTCAGAGTATGACACCCATTTTCCTACCCCCCTCTGACACTTATACAGACTCTTGTGGTTAGATTAGTCCCACCCAGATAACCAAGGAAAATCTTCCATCTCAAGATCTTTTCAACTTAATTACACCTGTAAAGTCCCTTTTGCCATATGAGGTAAGAATACTCTCAGGTTCCAGGAATTTGGATGTGGACATAATAGTGGGGCATTATTCTACCTACCACAGGATGTAAATGGTAGATATTTTTCAGCGTGTTTTTCAAATGTCTCTGATGTCCATATTTGTCAGAGGCCAGTTACACTCAAGGCTCCACTGTGCTTAAGGCTTGCGAAAGGGAGAGCAGGAGTCCCAAAGTCAGCTCAAGAAAGTTTGTGAAGACATAGAACTAGTCAGAGTGAAAAATAAAGGGTGAAGGGAGACATACACTCACCGCATCTCCCAAAGCCCTCTCCTCTAACTTTTACTGTTTAAACATTGCCTACAAGACACATGCAATATCCCTTTCCATTTTGCAGATGGAAAAAATAATGCTGAGAGAATTTAAAGAGCTCACCTAAGGTCAAAGCACTTTTATGGTTAAGCAGGAAAATTAATTCAACCCATTTGACCCCATTTGTAACATCTCATAGCACATTTGCTCCTATCAGGGTTCAGTTCTTAAGTGTTTCAATTTATCCAAACCCTGTGATGGATTCGGAATACAGTTTCACATCAAGAAAAAATACAAGTTTCACTTTAATTAAAAGGAGTTATATAATAGCTATTATAATAACTACTATAATATTTTCTTCCTGGTTTTTATGAGTCATTTAATAAAAACTTCCTAGACTCTCAATAGTCCTGTGCCTTGCTCTGGGCCCCTTACTCCCCCAATTCATTATTTCATGGCTGGAAAAGATCTTGAAACACATCATTATAGTTGAAATATCTGGAGGGTTAAAAAACACTTTTACATATCTGTATTGTTGCCAGAATATACGTAAAATATGTGAGTTTTCTGAGATATTAGATGGAAACAGCTTGTCTCCTCACTTTTTAAAGTTTTCTTCGGTTGTGTTTTTTTTTTTTTCTTTTTACCTTGCTCTCATTTCTGGCACAGAGCATGAAGTTTCCCTTACTATTATAAGCTAAGAGAGCTACTGAATCCACATTCCCCTTATTGCGGCATCCACAAATCCATTTTCATAAACTTGGGCACACCCTGACACCTGCTGCCCCTTCTGTGATATCTGACTAGAAGTTCTGCAAACATCTCAGTGTGAATTCCCCCCTGAGGTGGAGCCAGTATTCAGAAGTTCAGAAGAATAACAAGGACTATGGAAGGTGCCTCTATACATTTTGAGAGAAAAAATGTTAAGGTACATCAAGTAGGTACTTGTTTCCATCAAGCGGAGAATCAAGAAGTAGCACAAATCATCTAGCTTTCAAAAGTGTGTTGTTCTTCTGAGAAGGCTATTCAAAGCTTTACTTCTTTTACTTTTCAGTTTTTTATAATATTTATCGAACTGGAAGGTGAGATATAAGAATTCAGTTAGGTTGAAACAAATAAAATGGCTTTTGTGGTCCTCTCCTGGCTCTCTGTGGGGGGCTGGGACAGCTACAAGGTGATCAAAAATACCAGATGCCAGAGAAAGGATACTTAAGACTGAAAAGATTCTGTTGAACAAAAGGGAAAAACATGTCAACCAATTTTTCTATATAAAAAAAAGATATAATTGATGTCTTTCCCATGTCCCTTAGGGACTATAGAAAAATAGGACAAAAAAAATGTCATAGTAGGAGAAAAAAAAAAGACTACTTGAGTTTGCTGGTCAGGATCTGAGCATTATTCTTCCTGGAACCCTGAGAGTCTAAATTTTTGCCAGTGATCAGTAAATGTTAGTTTAATGGGATTGAATTAAATTGTATTGAACTATAAAGATTAAAGAGACAGTTCTACATGGCAATGGTATCATTGACATATAACCTGTTTGAGATTAATCTTGTACATCTGGTCCACGTTGAACTTCAATGTTTCTCCTCATCAATGTAAATTCCATGACAGTCAATCATTTTTACAAATAAATCAGCAATTACATTTACAAATAAAGGAAAAGATCAAATTACACAAGAACTAAAATATGAAAGTATATTGCAAACTGTGAAGTAAAAATACATGTCTGTATTTAATATTTTTTAAACTCAAGTAGGGAGATAACACAAATATGCCAAACTGAACATTTTGTAGATCAAGGATTATATAACACTCCCTGTCTCCAGCATGTAACACAGTTTCTGGCACACAATAAACCTTATAAAAACTATTTGATGAGAAAAAAATGAATGTTTTGATGAATTAATGGTATGAATTAATTGTTACAAATAAATATATTGATAAGTAAAGAATAATCATATAAATCGTGAATATATATCAAGAGTCATGAAGACAAAATCTTGAAGATAATTCCTAAAGAAAAATAATAAAAATAAAGAAGATGATGTGAGGAGGAAAAAGGATGAAAGAAGAAAGAGAAGTACAGATGGGAAAATGGAGCAGAATTTGGAAATAATGAAATGTGTGCTGAAGATGAGAGATAGACAGGCTTACCAGGAGCAGGGCAGATTCAAGGGTAATGAAAGATATATATATATATATTAATATATATATATATATATATATATTATATATATATTTTAATTGTGCACATAGGAAGGAGCCTAGTGAGGGAATAATTGATGGAGACCCATAATGCCCAGGTGAGGTTCTTTGTTGTTTGGTGGACTGGATGTTAGAGAAGATCAACAATGAATAAGAAGTATTTCATGGACCCCATAATCTAGCAGAGACAATTGCTCAAGTAACTTATCAGACAAGAGGAGATAGATACAAGCTCTAATAGAGACAATTTATGCTTATGTAGTAGTATCCAAGTGGATATTCATGAAGGAGGTGGCTCCTGAGCAGGAATTTGAAGCATAATGTAACAGGTAGATATTGACACAGGGATCATGGCTAATGTTGAGTCAAGGAAGGTGTGGTGAGTTTGGTTTTATAAGTGAGGTTTTTGAATAGGACAATTGTCCAATTTAATCTGTACTACTCACCAAACTCCTACAAATTTGGTCCACATCAAATTCTTCCTCTAGACTCCTATATGACACACTCAATTAGATGCTTTCTGACCTCTATCACTGCTGGTTTCCATTTGTTTTAGTCTTATCTATTGTAAGAGGACTAATTTTTCAATAGCTCTTCCCTGGCACCTCTAAAGTCATGTCTGCCACAAACCCATGATTTTTAAGCAGTTGAGGGAAACCTATACATAACACCCAGCACCTTATACAGTGAGCCTGTCACTCCCATCTGTGTTTGCAACAATGTCCCTGAGCCCTCCACTCTTATTCTTAACCTCCTGCCATAGTGAGTCATCCTTGTCTGATTTTATCTCTTATCTCAGTCTCACCTTTCCATCTTTTTTCTTCCCCCTTGGAATTCATACTTGCATGTTGGTACTGCTAGCTCCTGATATTTGGCTTCGGCCCCAGGACTCAGGTGTAGATCGCCCCACCTGCTATGCCTGTTTCAAGCTGTCATGGGTAATTAGCCACATGTACCTCCCAGCCTCACAGGACCCATCTCTTAGCCTTTATCTGCCCACTATCTAATCCCAGAGAAAATCAGACAGTGCTTAATATAAAAAAGTCCATAGAGCATATTCTTAATAAATATTTTAAATAATAAATGAATTACTTTTTTAATGTTTGGCAGATTTTTTTCTCCTGGCGGCTATGTAAGTTTCTACAGATTGGGCATATAATACATATCTACCAGCAGTCTTGGACATAGACAACACTCCCTCCCTACTGAGACCCGTCTCCCAAAATCAAAGAACAATTCTTTTGACCTCTACTGAGACAACTTACTTTGAGGGGCCCATGCACCAAGGGCAGAACTATAGACACGTGTGCTGCATCTTAAACAGTGCATGGTGAGAACTCTGTATAACTTCCCTGTAAGTTAGACAAGTACTTATAATGAAAGGTTTGTGAGTTCAGAAAACCCCAGGGTATTCAAAAAGACAGTTCAGCTTCCTATCTGAGAAGAAAATGACAGCTCTCCTCCCTGGGATTAAGCTTCAGATATTTAAGAGGCAAAAGAAAAAAGAAAAAAAAGAAAAAGAAAGAAAAAGAAACCTTCTGAGTAATGCATTGGACCCACTGCAGGAAATTTGGTGCCTCATGAGCATTTCCCTGGCGGAATCAGATGCCTAATGTACTGACAGTACACAGAGGTGTTGGGCATCATTTCAGGAAAGGATGATGCCTTTCTTACTCCAAGAACCACCACAGAGGCTATATCTACACTCACAGATGGATGACAGGATGGTCAATCTATTCACCTCCCACAAACAAGAGTATATTCTAAAGACTTTTTGAAATGGTCCCTCTTTTTCCAACTCTACTACTTCTGCTGGAGTCTCAGTCATCCTCTCACCTCATTTGGACAGCTGTAGCCACTTCTGAACCAATTTCCCTTTTCTAAAACTCACTCCCCTCAAATGTGTTCTCCTCACAGCCCAGAAAGTGACCTGAAACTTAAATCTCTTTTTTCCTCTGCTAAAAATCTTTCAACAGTTCCTGTAGCCCATCTAATAAAAAACCAAGCTACTTACCACGGCATAGAAAATTTTCTTTGAGCTGGCTTCTGCCCACCTCCAGAGCAGTGTCTCCCCATCCCACCCTGGGCAAATTTCTGCCTTCTCTTATTTTAGTCTATTGAATTATTTGTAATTCCAACTACACCATATTTGAAACCACCATACTTGTACTTATGTTTCTTTCTCTGCCTGATATGCTTTTCCATTCTGTCTTCACTTGGAGAACTCCATTATTTCCTGCAAGATTTATCTTGATATTAGATCCTCAAGAAAATGTCCTCTGATTCTTGGAAGGCGTGGTTAGACATCCCCATTTCTCTGTGCCTCCCACCATTCTATATTCCCCACTTTCTGAGCACTCCCTTGTTTCCATGCTTGCTCTCACCAGTTCACAGGTAATTTCTACGCCACATTTTTTTTTTTTTAAATCTCTGGCCCATGGCAGAACATTTAAAGCAGAGCAGAGACTCTTGAGTACAAGGCAGCCCTAAATAAGATCCTCTAAAATCACATCATTTCCAAAATATTGGGTATGCTAGTGGTCCCTAAAAAAATCTTGAATAAATGAATGATAGTAAATTTACCAAACATTTGCAGGCAGTAAATAAAAAGACATGAAGCACAAATAAATGCTGAGATCAGGTAAGAAAGGGTTAATGGCTAACAAACAGGAAAATAAGTACACCTTGAATTCTAAAATAAAAAAAAAAACAGAGAAAAACTGTGAAAATACTTTGTAAATGAAGATTTGATACTATAAAGTGGTATAGAACTATAATATAAAACTTTTGAGAAAATAGTATAATCTTTGGGTTTCTGAAAGATAACTTCAACATCTACAAACCTCTAGAATATTGATTTATTGTATTATTGACTGGTAAAGGGAAAACTGACCTGAGGGAATGATTTAATGATAGAAAGTCTCGAAAGAGTCACAAAAGTATCACTTGCCCATAAAAATGGGGGTTCGAAAGAGAAAAAAGAAGCTGTATATATGAATTATGTAGTCTTCTGGTGCTTTTGATATTATGCCTCACAAAAGGCTAATGTAAAGTAAAAAAAGAACAGAGAAGCTTTTTGATTAAATAACAAAGCTGTATTAATATTTAAGGGACAGTGTATTTATGAGTGTAGGCACCTAAAAGAGAGAGAAATGACTAAAAGAAAAAATTTAAGGTTCAGCATGAACAATGACTTAGTTCTGTTTGTTCTATAAGGTCCATGATAAGAAGCATGCAATAAGGCACCTAAGACCTCTCCTTCTCTATACTTAAGCTGCTCCTGAGTTGTGATTGTCACTTATGAGGTTTGCATTAATTATTCCAATAGACCTACTTACTTAAAATCACCCTTTTAAAATGAATAGTACCACAATGTATTGAAAGGGTCATGAATTGATATGCAATTCACTGTATAGAAAGAACTTTGTCATCAGACAAACCCAGTTTAGTAAAACAGACAGGCAGAGCAAATATAAAAGAGTGCCGGGAATATTCAGGACTTGTATTAGATTGAACATGAGAAGAGCCAAACAGGTGGCACTCCCTTTGTGTCTACACTATACTGCTCTCGACAGTCCCAGTAAAGCACAGGCCAAACCTCAGGCCAGTTGGAACAAAAAACCGCTTTCCAGTGTACATCTTTATTTCAATCTCTACTTGATCTGATGAAATAAATCTTCCAGATATTGACCAGTTTGCCAGCCCAGAAGCATTCATTAAAGGTCAAAGTTTGCTCCGTAATGACAGAACTGGCTTTGGTCCATGATAAAATTGCCAATGAATGAGGTAAGGCAAGTAAGGAGTCCTACTTAGTAAGAGTCTATAATTTCTACTCTCATTCAAAGTTCTACAAAGGACTTATAAGCTTGTATTTATCCCTGCATTTAATTCATAAGATCCTTTTTCTAAGTTAGTAACTTGGGAGCAGGATCATATATTTTGCAGTCATCATGGAGCTTTAGTTTTCAGGCTAGTTTCATCTAAGATTGAACAAAATAAAAGAGAACTTGAAGCATGGGGTCCACCACAGAGCTCTAGAACTTAGAGCAAGTCTGTAGACCACTAAGGTCATTTAAGAGTGTGCATCTTCACTTACAACTGAGGATTTTTCATCAGCAAAATCAGTGCTGAGAATTGTTGTTACATTGTTTTTCTACATACTGAAATCCTGTCAATGTGTAAGAAACTCCCCCAAAAGGAAAGTATAATGTAGAAAAATGAATCAAGATATCCATTATACTTTCTGGATACAAACAGATTCAGCATACCATCAGTGTGGAATCAAATAATTATCTCTGAATAAAATTTGCATGTCCCTATGTGAGTTTCAGACAAAGTCAACAACAAAAGCATCCTCAAGTGGAAAATCTAATAGCAGTTTCTATTATTTACTGTGATGATGCTCAACTTAGTCAACCAAGAGTACATGTTCCAGGCTTTGGGTACATGTTCCAGGCTTCACTGGGAACTGCAGGAAATCAGAAGTTCTAAGACAGAGTAGCTTCTTAGAAGAAACACATCAAGTAAACTCCAAAGTAAAGCAACGTGGTTGAAAATACAAACCCATACCTTTATTTCATGAACATGTATCAATTACCTAGTAGGGGCAATGTACAAAGTGTCCAAGATCATAGGCGAGAAACTGTTTGTGAGGGATTTGGGGAAAACTTCATAGGGAAATTGATCTTTAGAATGAAATTTGAAAGATGAGTGGATGTTTGATGGGCAGACAAGTAAGTCAAGACATCCTGGTAAAGTAATCAACATCATACAAATTCAAAGAAACAAGAAAAGCAAGATTAACTTTGAAATATAGAAAAGTTCAATATGGCTGAACAGAGAAAACAGTATAACTTGAAGAAAAAAATATGTGATATAAATCAGATACTAACTGTATGACATTGGGCCATTCATCTTGAAAAATACTTTTCAAGAAAAATGGTAATATGTATCTACTTTAGAGTTGTATTAAAAGTAAATATATATATTTAAATGAAAATAGACAGTGCAGAATAAGCTCTCAATAAGTTCACCTTTGTTATTATTTGTACAAATAACTGACTTGATTTCAAAGCAAAATAAAATTTTGTATTAGTTGTCACCAATATAGCTACACTCTAATGTCCTACATTATTAATCCTGTAAAGGATGCTGTGGTACTTGACCCAGATCTCCCCTTCAGGACTGAAGCACTTGTTCCCCCAGCTGCTTGGTGTGCTATCTGTTGACGGTCAGCCTCTGCATCCTAATCAAAGGATTACCCTCTGCCAAAGAGAGGCCCCTTCTCCAAGGTTTTACTCTCTCTCCCCGAGAGCAGCCCACATTCAATGACTGGTTGATGGAAAGGTGCAAAGTCCCCACTGTCTTATCTCATCTTGGAAAAGCTCTGCAGGACCACTTCAGATCCAGAGTTCCCCAGGGGATGAGCTAAAGCCTCTGTTGCAACTGTACCTCAGCTCAACCTCTCCCTCTACCAATTTCTATGCCCTGACTTTCCAATTGGTGCTGTTCCTGAGGGTGCACCCCAATAGACCTCACATATACAAATCTCCATCTCAGGGTTTGTTTACTGCCACACTAGGAACCTTATTGGAGTTTAGATATGAGAGACTGATTGATTCATAATATTACCGTAAAACGTATTTACTATGGCCTAAGGCACAATTGTCTTGCCCTGGGCTAAATTTCACCCTCTAGTAGAGTTGTCAGTGGCCTCCGTGTAATCTTAGTAGTATTTTTACTAAAGAGCTAACATATCAGGGCATAGACTTCAGGCCTTAGAGACTCAAATAAGAAACAACATTTGACCATTCCTTGCCCTCCAAATCTATTAGATACCACCAGACAAAGGCAGAAAAGGACAGATTTCATAACACACAATACCATGTATTTTTCACCCCTTCACCATTATGAGAAAAGATTTCCTGAATCACTTCTGGTTAACATAAAAGCACACCCAAAGTAGCTTAACATGACAGTGAACCTAAATCACAGTACTAATGGCAATTCCAGAAAAAAATGTTCTTTCATTGGGATCAGGAGGCCACATTTGGAACTTTTGGTCCTTTGGACAAAATGTGTTAGTAATGAGAAGTGAGAAGGCCTAGAGAAGCATCTACTGCCTTTCATATGAGAGACAAGAGAAAGTCTTGAGCACTATAGCTGCCGGGAATCCAGACTGGCTCATTCAGAACCATTCTCAAATCTGTCAGGTGCTCAAGTCTTTCCTTTTCTCAAAAGGGCTGAGAGCGCTTCTGAAGGCAGCCTGCTTTACCCTATTCTGCTTGTTAAACAAAACCAAGAAAGGCTGCTTGAATGCTAACACCCCCAAAGCAGAT